>UELV01166794.1:0-10722 GCA_900490015.1 Megastigmus stigmatizans | reverse complement strand
GATTTTCAGTTTTTTAAACAAATTTCGATTTTTTTCAATATCTAAACAATAATTTTGGATCTTATGAACTAAAACACCCTTTAGTAGAGACCTTAAGGTACTTGTAAAAAAAATTGCAAATGAAAATATTAATAAATAAAAAAGTTATAAACATTTTTGCCCACTGGGGTCTGAAATACCCCATGTGTCATTTATGTTATTATTTTGACGTGTGTCAGTTAAGGGTTAAAATCAATAACAGATTAGAAAGTTTAGAAGCAAAATTAGCAAGATATTAAAATAGGGTTTTTTCTACATTTTTTGAATATTTAAGTTTAGAATTTTTTTTAAATTCTCATATTATAAACAAAAAAAAAAGGGATATTTAAATTTTTAATTTCATATAAATCAAGGACGCATAACTCGTAACCAAGCTCTTTTGGACGAGGAAAAGAGAAAACAGGTTTTATCATATAACCCTTTTGTACCACAAAACCGACTTGCGCGAGACGAAGACGACGACTACAAAAGCGTTAAATCATCCACAAGCGGAGGCTCTAAAGACACTGATCTTGAGCAAACGACCGGGCTTAATTATTTTACCGCAAACCGTTCCGACGAAGAAATAGACACAAGTAATATGGCTAATGAAAGTCCGCCGGGTAATAATTTACAAGCGAATCAGAGAGTATCGATAAAAGATGCGGTTAGGACAGTTTCCAATTTTGATGGTAGTAATATACCGTTGAGTCACTTCTTGTAGGGATGCGACGAAGCGAGGGAGATGATCGATCTAGCACAGAGGGAAATTTAACTAAACTCATTAGGAGAAAATTGTTCGGTTAGGCACGTCAGGCATTAGTTGGTCAGGCATTGGACAATATTGACGAAATGAAAGAATATTTAAGAAATATATATGCGCCCGCTAAAACAGTGACGCAATTGTTAGGAGAGTTAGGAAATCTTTACCAACGCGATAACGAAAGCGTTATAGCTTTCGCCAATAAAATTAAAGATTTAGGCGAAAAAATACTCACAGCAAATAAAATATCAAATAACGGGGTAATAGAACAGGGATTTCGAACCTCGGTCGAGAAAAACATATTAGATTGTTTTCAAAGGGGTTTTACATTTGAAATTGAGCAACGGATTACAAGTAAAAATACGGTCGATGATCTCCTCAAAGTCGCGATCGTGATAGAAAAGAAATTAGCTGCATTGTGGAACGTACGGGACAACAGAACGGAAAATAAAATATCAAAAAAAAAAGTTTTTACATGCCAGTTGTGTCGCGAAGATGAACACGAGGCTTGGTAAAGAATTTGTTAAATGTAGCTATTGCAATAAATTCTGTCATAAAACGGATAATTGTTGGCAACGCGGTAGAGATTTAGAAAAATCGATTAATACATGCCAAGTTTGCTATAAGGAAGGTCACGTTGCTCTGCAATGTAGACGTAATTTAAATTGTCAAATTTGCGAAAAGCAGGGGCATTCAGAGAAGCAATTATTCCAAAATCAGAACAAGGGCCAGACCCAATCGTTTACCGGCGTAGTTTTTCAGATTTGCAACAAGCCGGGGCACAATGCGACCACTTGTTATATTCTGAACAGACAGCGCCAGGAAAATTCGGATCCGTTACAAGCGCAAAGTCGTTTAACGTGCCAAATATGCGAGAAAATTGGGCACACTGCTGCCACATATTTTAAAAGATCTACAAACGAAAAAAGTTGTGATTTTTGCGGTATCAAGGAGCATACATCAGATATATATAGGAAAAAACAATACGCTCAAATACAAGGGGCGGGAAACGAACAAGGTCTCCTCAAGCAGAGCGCAGGGAAAGAGACCTCAGACTCAAATCAGCGCTCTAACAATGCTGTACAGACGAGCAACCTGTTAGACGAATTAATACCGTCAATTTAAAATTTCCAAATAAGTTAATTCCATTCATTATTTTTCGAAACCCAAATTTAGATGTTAATGTAGATCTTATATTAGATACAGGATCAGAAGTAAGCATTATAAGAGTAGGATTTTTAAGTAATTTCGAAGCATTTGATAAAACAATCGTAACAACAATTAAAGGAATTTCCGCTGATCCCATAAAATCACTGGGATCAACAAAAATAAAATTACTTGAGCAAATAGTCGATTTCGTAGTTGTGTCGAATAACTTCCAAATTCATTTCAGCGGAATTTTGGAATCAAATTATTTTCAAAGTACCGAAGCAAAAATAAATTTCGATAGTTAAAAATTAATAATCCGTGATGAAAGTATAAAATTTAAACAAATTAACAACCCGAATTTTGAGACAGATTCATGCAAAATTACGAATATTGAAAATAATGAAAGTATTAAGTGTATACCGTTTGCAGACATAAAAAATCCACCATCAAATAGCTCCGGTAGATTTATGATTGACACAGGGTCACAGGCCAATTTAATAAAATCTTATTTACTACCAGTAGAAGGGAATAGGGAGTGACTTAATAGCCACTGCAGGTACTGTGGCAATAACATTATATGGAATACCGACAATTTTTCAAGTAATTCCGAATGATTTCTTAATACCATGCGAAGGAGTTTTGGGCTTAGCATTTTTTTACTGCAACAGAAGCGATTATCGATTTTCAAAACAAAATTTTAAAATTTAGAAATAAATATACAGTTGTTACGTCCCGAAACGTATATTCATTGCTACGTTTCATTTCACATACCGACCTCTGTCGAAACATCTCTTTAGCTTTGGCTATACGCAAAAGCACAGAGATCGCATTCTTCAAAGGTCGGCCATACACACCTGAATAACATATTTTACTATAAACTACTAAGCGCAGCTGATTGATTCACGCGCTGATCTGTCATTACTCGACGGATTTCTGACACACTTATCTTTACCACCTCTCTCGATTTTCGGCAGGAACCGAGGTATCCTGCCCGATCCAGCGAGACACATTAATCAGTCCATTTTTGAGCTTCAATTAGAGACAGATCGAGCCGATTGAGTCAATCACAGTCAGAGTGCCTCAAGTAGACAAACACGTCAAGTATACGCGATCTCTCTCGGGTAGTCTTTAATAAACGATTAACGTTTAAACTATAAAAGACTCTGACTCATAATTCTAACCCAACCTCACGATAAACAATTGGATACTAAAGTTATCCAATTCAGACGGTAACCGTACCACATAAATTATATATATATCTATATATAATTTAAATAATAATTATTTACGTCCCTTCCGGATGTAACATAAGAAATTTGGTGCTAAGTGTGGGGTAGTCGTTAGTAAGCGTCAAGGTTAGAATTTGCGTTCGCGTATCAAGGTAATTATTCACTGAAGGAAGATCATTCAGTCCTAGGGCCTATTATCTGAGAGGATGTCAAGGATCGCCGAAATCTGGTTGCTGATCGTCTTGGTCCTAGTAAGGTAAGTGAATTTTATATTATCACTATATAATATTATTTTGTCCCTTTTACCGTGGGTAGATTTTCGCGAACGGAAAGATAACTCGATTGAACTCGCGACTCCATCAAAAATATTGACGTTAAACAGAATTATAGATTTAAATCTATAAAGAATAAATAATGATTTTGCCACCCTTATTTATATTTATTATTAAATAAATTTATTTATCAAAGTTTTAATTAAAAGAATTATTAAGCAATTTCAAACTCGCGCAGAAACTATAGATTTAAATGTATACCGAGTATATTGCTAGATATTTTGGATTATTCAGTACTTATTGACATTAATAAAATACTCGCGTAACTCAAAACGCTTGAGTCGACATTTGATGTTAAGAGGGTATTGTAATCACCAAAATATTTTATTGTATTATCGCATTAACGTGCGATAACTATTTCTTTCAACATTACTTCGAAACGCAGCATTTTTTCTCGTTTTGCGCGTCAGTTAAAGACGGAAATGGCAAATCACAATAACACCATGCCAGAGAACACATATTTCTCTAGCTCATACGAAGTGACGGACAGCAGACTCACAGATCCGACACATATGACATTTAGGGCCGAATCTCCAGTAGGCGAGATAAAGACAGAAGCGGGAGAACCCTATACTATAACCCTTCGACCCGGATTGGACACAATACAAGAGCCGCCACCCGGATGCCATTGGATGGTCGTACCTCCGCCAAATACGGCTGCAGGCAGGACGACAGGGGATGAGTCAGACAGTCTAGATTAGTTACATAATATGCAAAACTTAGGTACCGCTCGACCAACATGTACTGAGGCCTTTCAACAAGGGCCATCAGCTGACGTATTTTCTAACACACCTAGTTTAGACAGACGACCCACCAGGATGCCCGTAGGTTATAATTCAGCCCCCGCGAATAACACATTAACATTTAATCAAGCGGCAAATTTCATTCCGGAGTACAACGGAGGGCCAGACGGACTAGCTCAGTTCATATCAATTTCTAGAGATTTTTCGGATAGGTATAGGAACATGGATGAAAATTGGATGGTTCATTGCATTGCCCGAAAATTAAAAGACAAAGCACAGGAAGCATACGACGTTAGGGCTACAGATAATAGCTCTATTGAAAATTTGTTGCAAGATCTCACGCGCAAATTTGGATATGTCGGAAGGCTGGAAGAGATTAGAGAGCAGATGTATAATATAATCTCAGCCAAAGGCCAGGAGAACAAGTAGCAGATTACGGCTTGCGAACGCAGAAACTTTTACATAGACGTTTATTAGCTATCGAAAGCACAATCGATCCAGATAGAATCGATTGCGACTATCATACAGTAACAGTTAAACGCGAAGCATTACAATTCTTTTTAGCAGGGCTCAACGATCCCCCGGAATATCGCGTACAAAATGAAAAACCGAAAAATCTAGCTGACGCGATAGCAAAAGCAACAGCATTATCCAGAACTCTGAAACCAAAGTTTACTGGATATGCAAGACATCCGCCTACAAAGGATTTTCAGCCAAGGGCTATAAATTGTTTTATGGCAGCCCCAAACCAAATGCAAACGCAGCAGCCATATAGCCCTCAACCACATTATGATACACCAAATGCAATAGAGGAAGACAATTTTTATACGAAATACGAGGAAGATCGATATGCGGACCAAATGCAGGAGCATAACGATATTCCATATACTCAAAATGCTGCGGTAAGGATAGCTCCAACCGTCGAAACTTGCAATTATTGTCATGGAAAAGGTTATTTGGAAAAAGATTGCCGGAAAAAGAAGTACGAGGGAAACTGTGAATTCTGCAGCAAGCCGGGCCATGAATTTAGCAAATGCTATCTTTTAATAAATGCACTTAAAAATAAGCGCATACAAATGGTGCCCCCAGCCCAGGATAATAACGCTAACGTAACAGAAACAAATGTAGGTCACGTGCAGAGACAGCGCGGGCAGCCAGGTCCAGGCCGGGGAGTGTCAAATTACACACCGCGAGACGGCCCACAATAGCGCTGGAATAATCGGCGCCAGCAAGGCGGAGGATACGCATCTAAACGCTCATCATTAAAAGTGCATGGGTGTACAAGTGTAACACAACGCCCTGAGCAAGAAGATTTAAACTCTCAAGGGGCTCGACCTGTGCAGAGACTGTCAAACCCGGTAAACGAATAGATAGCAAAGAATGCAAACCAAATGAATCAGTCGCGAAAGATGTCACGATAAGCATAGCTATATGTGGGAAATTACCACCCGTAGTATCTATCAAAAGTAGGGATTTTTTAAATCAAGGTGCGACCTTTTACGCTGATTCAGGGGAGGATATCATCCTCATAAATAGGGGAAACATTAAAAATAATGTAAAAATATTATAGATAACAAAGTGATCTATAAAATAAATGGAGTAACTTCAGGCACAGCACATACCATAGGTAAGATTTCAACGCTTATAGAAGGGATGAAATGCGATCTTCATCTCGTTCCCGATTATTTTCCGATCGATACCGATGGCCTCTTAGGATGGCAAACTCTTTCGGAAAATGGGGGAGATATAAGCCTTACAAATCAATGTTTGGATTTTAGCAATGGAATAAAAATTCCATTTAAAACAACGGAATCTTTTGTGATTCCGCCTCGATGCCACCGCGTGAAAAATCGCAATACAAGTAAAGGATTTGTACCTTTACTTGATATAAATCCGAATATTTTAATAGGAAATGCTGTAGCCAAAAATATCGAGGGGAAAGCTGCTATCATGTGTATAAATATAAGCAGCAAACCAATCACTATAGAGGCCCCTCTAGTGAAGTTAGAAACTTGCGAAATTGCAAAAGAAAAAACGGACTCCCAATACGATGATGACCGACTTTTGCACAATGAGAACATCGGTGTCGCAAACATTTTCAATGAATCTGCCTCAGTTGCAGTTAATAGAGCAGAAGAAGTTTATAAACTTATAGACACCGATTGCTTAAGTATCGAGGAAAAAGATCATATCAAGAATCTTGTGGAAAAATGGGCGAATTTATTTCACTTACCTGGAGAGCGCCTAAGAGCTACTACAGTGGTTAGCCATAAGATTCCGACTAATGATGGCTTACCCATACGCACTAAGCAGTTCCGACATTCGTTTGCTGTTAAGGAAGTGATACAAAAGCAAGTACAAGAACAAGTAGAAGCAGGGATTATAACACCATTTACATCTCCCTATTGCTGGCCATCGTTCGCCGTCAAGAAAAAGGGCACAGACGACAGTGACAAAACAATGGGCAATGTATATCCACTGCCTATTATCACTGATATTTTAGATTATTTAGGCCAAACGCAGTATATATTAACGTTTGACCTTAAGTCAGGATTTCATCAAATACCCATGGATCCGGAAGATGCGGATAAAATCGTTTTCGACACCATAGGTTATTATCAATATTCACGTATGGCAATGGGACTTATAAACGGCCCTGCATCATTACTTGCAAGGGATAGAGCTATTCGTGTATCTAGATGATATAATCATTTATGCTAAAACATTACAAGAACACGAAAAGAAATTTGATCGACTAATGAAAAGACTGGAAAAAGCAAATCTCACTTTAGAACCGCAAAAATGCAACTTCTTACGAAAAGAAGCCACTTATTTGGGGCGTATAGTAGGAAAAGGTCAATTGAAACCGGACTCAACGAAACTCGATACACTAAAAAAGTATCCAGTGCCAACAAACCCAAAGAAAATTAAACAATTCTTAGGATTAGGCTTGGCGGGATATTATAGGAGATTTATCGAAGGTTTTGCAAAGACAGCTCTCCCACTGACAAAATTGTTAAGGAAAAATCAAGAGTTTGAGTGGGGAAATGAACACCAGAACGCATTCGAAATTTTACGCGACGTGCTTTGTGTTAAGCCAGTTTTGCAATCTCCGAATTTTAACGAACCATTTCTAGTCACGATAGACGCTTCAAATTATGCATTAGGCGCAATATTAAGCCAAGGCACTCCAGGAAAGGGTCGACCATGTGCCTAGGTGTCTAGACCACTAAGAGGTGGAGAGTTGCGATATGTGATAATCTAGCTATGGACGTGAATTATTGGCAGTCGTTTTTGCAAAAGAGCACTTCAGACCATACCTATACGGAAGAAAATTCACTGTCCCGAACTGAGAGGAACCAGATTAAAATCAAAATTGGAAGGATTCTTCTTCGATATCGTGTACCGGCCACGCGAGAAAAATTCTAATGCAGATGCATTATCTCAAAATCCGATACTGCAGGAAGGAGCAGAAAACCCCAAGCGCACTCGGGCAGAAATACACATATTGGCGGACAAACAAGAACAAGAAGATGAAAAATTATTAGACTCCACCATTTTAAGATTTGAAAGGAAAAGACCTCCTAGAAAACCTAAAAAGGTTAAAATACAAACGCCTATACCCACGAATGTCAGTCTACGTAAACAAAAACCAGAGAGTCAAGCAAAATCCGCAGATGACACAAAAATTGACTAAAAGGCACGTCTGGGTAGCGACACAGAGAGCTCACATGGAGATGATGAAGCAGATATAGTAAAACATGATACAAAGTTAAATAAACCACGCAGAAAATATAAGAAAGGAATTAATGAAGTGGAAAAATTAAAAGATATTCCAGATTATTTAAAATTAAAAGTATACTCGTCATTATTGACTAGACAATATAGAAGACAAAGTTTAACACGTCCGCTACCTCAAATTTGCCACAGCCCTCTAACAAGGAAAATACCCCAGGTGTCCCCCCCCCCCGATTTCAATAATACTGAGACATGTTATAGTACATCAAAAAATAAAAGACACGTATTTTCTTTATCGGCCGATATGCACTCTAAGGGGGTGAAAACCACCCCCGAAAGTCACCCTCAAATTGATATTCTCTTCAATATCTTCAGTTCTCTTCAAGATTTTTCAATAAAACAAATGAAAAAGAATTGTCACAAGAAACGCAAGAAATCTATATAGGCTTCGATAGTAAGGGTTGCAACCCTTAAATTTAATAGGGAAAAAACCACATTTTCCGAGTATTTTTTTCGTTTAGAATTTTACAGAACTGTTACAAAAATATAAAGAAATGTTTTTCTAATACACAATGACAAAAGCAAGTTGACGTGTTTCAATATTTCCGCATAATCTTTTCTTATGGGAGTAAACTACCCCTAAATCGTACTATAAAGCAATACAGACAAATAATGCATTGAATGAACTCCCAATTCTGATAAAATTATCTTATAGTCATTCAAAAGTAGGAGATAAGTATTTTTTTATCGACTAATATTCACTTCTAGGGAACGAAAACTACCCATGGAAGTCACCCACAAACCCCAATCTCACAAATGACAAATCCATATTTAACCGAGGGATTTTCCGTGGTCTGTGGTAGGAGCAAGTAAACAGGGTTCGTGGATCTGGGTGAATGAGTCAGGGCGAACGCAGGCGTTTCTTTAATAACTATGTTTATTAAATTGGCCTTACAAAATACATACAAAAAGATAGCGGAGCTAAGAATCGGTTCCGATGGGGTTCGTGACCTGAAACAAACAAGAGCGCTCTACTGAGATACAACTACGGCTATACATCTAGTGTCGGTGTGTGAATGTGTGTGTGTATGTACCGGGTTACATTTAAATCTACCCAATGTGTCTACGGATAAACAAGATTACAAAACTAAGGTGAAGCTAAACGACTGTCTCGTTTACGACGGAGCGCCGTCGGTAAACAAGGCAGTAGCCGCTGAGTCGTGCAATCAACGGGGCACCGGTAGATGGCGCGACTAGACGGCACGGAACGCGGATTGGGTAGGTATGTGATCGGGTTCAGCCTTGTCCTTCCACAACGGAGCGCCGTTGTGGAGGGGCACAGGATGGCGAAGCTAGAGAATCCTGGGGCACCAGGTATTCGTTAGCTACTGCAGGACGGCGGTGTCACGGTGGCGCGGACGCGTCGCAGTGGGGGAAGGGGGAAGCCCTGGAGACTTGACACCGGGGCGCCGATAGTCAAGCCGCGAGGACTGGTTGCGCTGTAGAACGGAGCACCGAGCCTACAGCGGGGACAACCCGGGGCACCGGTCAGGAGGCCTCGCTACCTGGAGCACCAGGATAGAGAGAAGTCGTCTGAGTCGGAGCACCGGACTGACTCTGCTCTCCGACCGCGTGTGTCGCCTTTTATAGCCGCGATAGCGGCGGCGGCGGCGAGAGCGTTCGGCGGTGTGCGCAGCTCTATCGCGGGTGGGAGGTAAACGCCTGTAATCCTCTGCGCGAAAGCACCGAGGCTTGCCGGGTTGCGGTAGTTGAGGGGCTCTCGTCGCACATAAACCACAAACCCACAAACCCCAAACCCACAAATGACAAACACAGAAACCCTAAATCCAGAAACCGCAAACCCACAAACTCCAAACACACAAGCCCCAAAACTGAGAAACCCCAAACCCACAAATCCTCAATCCGTAAACCTCGAAACCCAAATCCACAAACCCAGAAACCCTAACCCATAAATCCCGAATGCACAGATAAAGAAATATCAATTTCACAGTATCACGAACCCCAAACCAATAAATCCACATGCCCACAAATCTGAAATCCATAAATCTCAATACTACCAGACGAAGAACCTCAGACTCATAAACCATCGTGCACATATCCCATACCTACAAACAACGATTACATAAAAGTCCAATTTCAGAAATGCAAAACTGATTTAGGAATGAACTCAATGTTTGTGGGTTTATAGGCTTGGGGTTTGTCTTACTGTTGGTTTGAGATTTATATTTGGGGTTTATAGATTTGGGTTTTATGGATTCGATTAATTCTTATAATATTAATTGAAAATTTGGTGTTGTTAGTGCTATATCAAATAATAAATAAGCTGATAATTGTTTATTATAATGATGTAGAACGTTACATTTTAAATACTAGTATTTTAAAAATTTTCAATAACTTTTATGAAGTTTTACAATTAGTTTTATTCATTCCTTATATAATAAACAATAATGGTAGTTTTCAAAAAAGTGTTTAAAGCATAAAGATATTTTACACCAAGCACAGCGAACTATTGAACTTTCAATCTCGCAATGCGTTTTACAAGAATCACCAAAGCTGAAGTCGACAGGGTTCTCAAATTTTCCTGGGTTTACGTCAAGGTAACCACTTTTGTACCAAGAATATTTAATAAGATTTTTATACCTCGGGGATGAAAATTGGTTGTGGACTAGAGATTGCAGTTTAATAATATTATTACGCTTATGCAATTCTATATCATAATCCATTAAAAT
>UELV01166774.1:0-17585 GCA_900490015.1 Megastigmus stigmatizans | reverse complement strand
TCTCTCTCTCTCTCTCTCTCTCTCTCTCTCTCTCTCTCTCTCTCTCTCTCTCTCTCGCTTGGCTCACGTGCCGACGCCGGATTGTTGCAGCTGCCCGTGCTCTCCCTCGGGCTCTCCGGCTGCAAGCTTCGCTACACCGACCAAGCTCCTAGGTGGCTTGGTCGGAGTAGAGGGTGGGGGGGGGGGGCTTCTTGCCTCCACCACTGCGCACAGTCACTCTCGTACACTCGATAAAAAAACGCCCACGCGGAAGCAATCGCGGAGCACGTGACGTTCGGCCGGAGAGAAGAAGACAATATGGCCGCTTCCTCTTTGCCTTCTTCCTCGTTCTTCTTCAGCGCGCGCACGCCGATCCGTTCACGCCGTTCCACTCGCGCGCGAAATTCAACGCGCGTTCCACGCCGTTACACCCTCCCTCCAGGCGTCGCGTACTCTCGAATAGCGACACAGCCGTTACGCATGGGGAACGGGGAAAAGTGGCTCTTGGCCTGGGCTTGTTTTGCCTGAGGCAAAGAAATTCCCTAGTTGATTGTATAGGCGCGTTTATTCCGCCGTATAGTAGTACCGTATAGTGTATAAAAAAAAATTACAAAAATTACAAAACTAAGAAAAGAATATTTACACACAAAAGAGTCTGTATATTGAAGTGGGGGGGTGGGGGGGGGGGGTCCCGGCCAACGGTTTCTCTTCTGTCCCACCTATTGGTGGTGGCGGTATTTGGCCTTGTTGCGGCACTTCCGCGGCTCCCTCACCCCCGGATGTCCGCACTTGTGACAGTGCCTCTTTGTGTGCGGCGTTTCTTCGGGGGTTGTGGGAGGCGTGGTGCCCTTTCCTTTGGCGCGCGAGCTCCAGCTCGCGCTCGGCATGGGCCACGGCGTCCTCAACTGCTGCCGCCAGCCTCTCTCTCTCTCCTCCCTCTCCTTCTGCGATTGCCGCAACTTCCTTGCCGCCTCCTCGCGGCATGCTGCGTCTTCAGCTCTTCGTCTCTTCTGAGCCGCGAACTCGGCGAGTTCTTCCCGGCGGTTCTTGACCAGGGAGACCCACCAGCCAGCCCTCTCTTCTCCGCTCGTGAAGTTCCTCACGAACGCGTCGAGGGCTGCGAAAGCTTCGCTTTCAAGCCTTATGGCCTCCCGATGTTTGGTCCGGGCCTCGACGAGCGCGGCCTCCACGCGCTACCAGCCACTCTCGAGCGGGGTGAGCCGCGGCTCAGCGCCCTCCTCCTTCGCGCCTGGGGACTTCTCGGCCGTCGCCACGGCGGAGTCTTCCGCCCGAGCTGTGGCGGTGTGAGGCCTCCTGAGCTGGGGAGGCTGCGCGTGGAGGTCCTCTTCCTCTGTCTGCGTAGCTGCCTCCTCTACGCCGCTAGCCAGGGGTTTGGTGTTTACCCCTGGTGCTACTGTAGCCGGCGCCGGAATCGCTCCTTTTGGTGGTCTTGAGAGCTCCTCCTTCGGGCCTCGAGGTAAGCCGAAGGACGGCGCGGTGGCTTTCACCCCATGAGTCCCCTCGATGACCACGGTGGACGGTCTTCACCGCTCCGCGTCGTCCCGGTGGAGCTCTTCCTTTGTCTCCCGGAGGGCGTCCATCGCCGTCTCCAGCAGCTCGACTACCACGGGTTGTTCCAGGTGGTAGCCGATAAGCGAAGCCATCAGCTCCTCCAGCTGCTGGCGCGTGAGATGGATGCTCATCTGTGCGAAGAAAACAAAAAAAACATTGGTACTCTCAGGTTCGCCGCATTCTTTTATTCCCGATGCAGCGCACGGTTTCTTAGCCGCTTTGGGGATAAGGAGGATTCGGTTGCCCCTGCGCGCTTTTTCTTCCTGACCGCCGACCTCGTTTTCGAACCGTGGGCTGCTCGGGGATCATTGGGTGTTATCGACGGGTTGAGGAGGTAACGATAGCTCCTCGCAGGGAGCGTTATTGTCCACAGAGATCGGCTCTGGATCCGCTTCGCACGCTTTTGGCGGATCGCTCATCGCCTCTTCTTCCCTCGGTGGTAGTGGCTCCCCGTCGTCTTCTTCTTCTGGATCTTCTCCTCTGACGTAAGGCTTTAGATCCTTGTCGTGTACATTATCATCTACATGACCGTCGGCGCGGGCGTCTATCATTTGGTAGCAGTTTGAGCCTCTGGTGGCTGTTATAAGGTATGGGCCGGAGTACTTGGGGGCCAGTTTCGCCGCTATACCCTGTACGGCTGAAGATAGAACTCGGTTCTTCTTCCAGACTTGCTCCCCTGATTTAAAGGTGGGTTCTCTTCTACCCGCATTGTAGTACACCGACTGCCGTGTCTGCGCTTCTCGACTTCGGCTGGCGGCTTTGTTCAAGGTTACTTGTAGGCCGTCCATCTTTTTTTGCCATGCTTCTACTCTTGATTTCTCGAGACTCTCAGCTGCTACCATGTCTTGCTCTCGTCGGAAATTTCCTGGGGGCATTGAATGTCTGCCATAATTGAGCAGTGCTGGGCTAGTTCCTGTCGAGCTTTGTGTCGCCGTGTTTAAAGCGAGCATTAGCTCTGGCAGATTTTCGTCGCATGTTCGGTGGTTTTCCGTGGCGTACGATGTTATCATCGTCTTCAGTGTGCGGTTAGACCGCTCCACTGGATTCGCCTGGGGATGATATGGCGGCGTATTGGAGTGATGTACCCCACGTTCTGTCAGATACTGATCTACGGCCTTGTTCTTAAATTCCGTGCCGTTATCTGACAGAAAGTCCTCCGGAGTGCCGAAGCGTAGGATTACTCTCTCGGTCAGCTCTTTTATTATACTTTTTGCGTTCGCTTTCCTTAGCGGAACGCACTCAACCCAACGGGTGAAGAGATCTTGTAGAACGAGGATGTATTCGAAGACTCTCACACTCCGTGGTAGCGGTCCCATAATGTCTCCTACCATGACCTGAGACGGCTTCTCCACTATTGGCCTACCCATCAAGCTGAGCGGAGTTTCTGCTCCACTTTGCACTGCTGGCAAATCTGGCACTTCCGAACATAGTTGCGGACATCTTCGTAGAACTTGGGCCAAAAGTAGTACCTTTCTACTCTGTCCAAGGTCTTCTCTCGCCCAAGATGTCCTTCCATCGGTTCATCGTGACACTCACGCATGATATCGCGCAGATGTTCTTTTGGCACGATCAATTTCCATGCGTCATCTTCCTCGATGACGCCTTCTGAGTTGGGGTTTTGGCGGTATAGATAGAGGTTTCCGCCTGGTAGTTTCCAACGAGGATGCTCGCTAGGTTCTTCCCTAGTTCTTTTGTCTTGCTCGAGGTACCAGGGGTTCTTTGTACCCTCTGACCATGCCAGCGCGCTTATCGCATCCTCAACAGTGCGTCTGGGACCAGGTTCAATGATCCCTTCCGATGCTCTACATCGAAGCTATACCCTTGTAGTTCCAGGGCCAATCTTGCTAGCCTGCTCGTTGGGTTCTTCATCGAACTGAGCCATCTTAGGCAGCTGTGGTCAGTTACTACTTTGAAGTAGCAACCTTCGATGTAAGGTCGGAATTTCTTAATTGCCCAGACTACAACCAAGCATTCTCTCTCTGTCACGCTGTAATTTCTTTCAGCTGGTGAGAGAGTTCTGCTGGTGAATTCTAGGACATTTTCATTTTTGCCCACGGTTTGCATTAATACCGCTCCGAGACCCATGTCACTGGCATTTGTTTGAACAATGAACGGTCGTTCGAAGTCTGGTCTTTGCAACACCGGGGCGGATAGCGTCAATGCCTTAAGTTGTTCAAAGGCTCTTTGTTGCTCGTCTTTCCACTCATACTTCTGGTTTTTCATTGTGTGGCGGGAAAGTGATTCAGAAATCACTTTCGAAGTCCTTCATGAACTTGCGATACTACGAAGCCATGTCCATGAAACGTCTGAGATGCCTAAGGTTTTTTGGAGCTGGATAATTCTTTATCGGCTCTACCGTGGCTGGATCTGGTCTCACCCCGCCTCGGTTCACCAAGACGACCAGCCCCCGTGAAACGAGGCTGTAGCGGTTTACTCGGCACTTGCGTACCATCTACGTATAGAGATAGATAGTTTATAGAGAAATATTGAAAATGAAACGGATTAAATTTGTAATTTCCATTGAACGCTTTGTTATCGACGAATCCAGTAATGATTCTTTTCGGCAACTGACCCAGAATGATATTATCCAGAGTATCGTCAAGTATGCCTGTGTGCATGGTAAACGACTTGATCTCGACACGTGTTATCGGATGCTTGGCTGTTGTCTTGACCAACGCGTGTGCGTGCGCTAGTAAAACGCCCGGACTGATTTTTACATGCCACACGAGAAGCGTCGCTTCCTTAATGCTTACACTGAATTTACCGTTGTCGGAGTCGTCCATCAAACAGAATGCATCTTCGCTACGTATAATGTGAACTCGCATCTCTACGCCGTTGAGCAACATCTTGTCTTGATTGAATATATCGCAATGCAGATGACCAATCATATCGAATGTCTTGCCACCTAGAGTGAAATATTGTCGTTGTTTAGAACCGAAGTTATTGCCTGCTGCTCGATTTTGCGGTGCTGCTTCGAAGGCTTCCGGTGTGTCATCGTACCAAAAACTCGTTGTCAAGTGCGATGTTTTAGCAGCGAGTGAGTAATTCAGCAACGATTCAATGTACGCTCGGTACGGATAAACGTTATTAGGAGGCGAAACAAGTTTTTGATTCAAAAGAACGTCGACTTGATTAAATATTGAGTGCAGAAAATTATTAATCGGCGCAATTTTGATATTTTCCGCTTTCGTATCCGCTGGTATAATTCTTGCCTGAATGTATAACATCGTGTGCGCGAGATCTAAATAATGTTCGCTTGCACTCGGAATGACGAATTCTATAGGCGCGTCACCCTCATCGCTGAGCGAAGACATAGGCTTGTTATGTAAAAAGCTACTGTTTTCGATGGTCTGTCTACGATCCAGCTCGCTGGACATGCATTCCGAAGAATGGGAATGTAAAAAAGCCATATTATTTAGGGCCAAATATGTCTTCGACGCTTCTAAAACTTGGTTTCTTCTTCTTCTTCTTTCTCACTGTACGCCCGTGTTTATTTTTTTGCGCGTTGCTAACGTGCGAACTGATACCCGTGTTTTTTTCGACTGACGACTGCGCTTACGAGTACGTGATGTATAACCGGAACCTTTCATTATAACTGCCATTTTGTCAACCGCCTTCCTCTTCAATTTTTTTCCAGACTCGAGAGTGCGCGTTTTTACGGCCTCTTTGAAATTAGATCCGTCGCGAACGTTGTCCATAACATTTATACCTGCGCGCACGGCTTCTTTTCCCGCAGCTTTAGCGCCACTTGCTATGTACGGCAGTATTCTGCGAAATAATCCACGTAACCACGACCCCACACCTCGACCTCTTTGAAAAGATGACCCCGTGAAAACGTTTTTCACACCGCCGCCACCTATCTGATCCTCGTAATATCGAATGTAATGACTCATTGTATAGGCCGTCTGCTTAGCGATTACACCTAAAATCAAGTGTAACGGTCAAATTTCCGTATTCGAATGGAATGCGCCGCCCTCGTTGATCTCTTATATCTATAATGACATCGTGGAAGCTGTGATACAGAAGCGGTATGTAATGAATTGGTGCAAAGTGACGCACGACGTTAAAGCTAAATTGACATTTAGAACTGTCGAGCGATACGAGACGTAAGAGAGCCGTTTGTGTGTCACCAACCGTGTACGGCTCGCATATGTCTGTGTGAATGTACAGCTAATCGGGTATCGCTCGAGCGAGCGAAGCAGGTCGATTGCCCTCAATGACCCGTGGACCCTCGTGGGACGGCGTAAATTTTTTTTCGTGACTCGGGTCTTGGAAACCAAATATGTGTCGAATTTTTTCATTTAAAATTGTAGAGTAAGACTGCTCGCAGTCGCATTTTCCATGTATACCGTAGTAGCCCTTACGAGATTTCAGCGGTACGATCATCTGATGGGCGTAATTATCGTTGACTCTGTTTATCTCGTCGGCCAGTTGCTCCAACGTTTTGTAAACACCGCTTGGAATATGACACGCGTCTCGAGTGATTTCATTCTTGTGCTCGAATTCAAAAAGATAAGACACCTCGGCCTCTTGGATGCGTACAAATGTACAACTTTATCTCGCGTTGCAAGTGTGTGGTGAAGCAGCCAGTCGCGTTATCGGAAAAGTACATCATGCTGCTGTTACTTGGTAAAACCATGTAAAACTCATCTTGATTATCCCTTGTCTCTTCAAATTTTGTTCAATTCACTCGCTTTTATCCATGAGTTGAATTTGTCCGGATATCCCACCCACTTTACGAGGACTTGTTTGCTGGCGCCACGCCCCTTTCTGCGAATAACGCTCTCTCTCTTGAATTCCTGGTCACCCGCTAGACGTTTTTTATCCACGATGCACAATTCTTCGGTGTAGCAAAAACTGTCGATAATCTCATCGTTCAAGTCTTGCAAAACATACGTGTATAGATGTTGACGCTGCGTAACTCTGTAAATCTTAAATATCTCTTCGCTAAAATTTTTATCATAACCGCGCTCAAAGGTATTTTTCGTACGACTGATGCGTACATAGTCGCCCACCTTGTATTTTGGTGCAGAAACAAACACCCTCTCGACGATATTTTTATTAACATTTTGACCGAGGGCTCTTCTTTCCAAATTTTTTCTAGCTTCGACAGCATTGTACAGATTGACGTCTACAGGTTTCATCTTGATACCGCTATGCAGTGTATGATTGTAGGCGTGAATAAAATTTTACACTATATCGATGTAACCTTTTGTGTTTTTATGCGAAAGGTATCGCCAGTAACCCGTTTCGCGAGACGCGTCGTAATATTGTTTTTCGTACGCCATTTTAAATGTCGAGTTTAAGCCACATTTGCTTGGCAGCGTTTCGCGTCAATGCCGGTGATGCGCTCGTCTCTGTGTGTCGATCGATACGCCGCTTGACCGTATTTATAGGCGCAGTCAGTATTTGCGCTATTTTCAAAACTTGTGCGTTTCCAATCAACTTGCTCGGTGTTTCAGAGGTTTTGATAAATTTTGCAAATTCCACTCGACCAACAGGGACATCGCTCTCGTCGTACGATTTGTTTTTTCGAACTGCATTGTTTAATAATTCAGCTATATTGGAGCGCTCGATGACTCTGTCATCTATGCTCACTGTACCAGCATTGTCCCACTTGAGTCGATCGGGTGCCGCTGACCGCCAGTGTCAAAGTAAAATACGCGCTTTGGCAAGATATATTTTAGGTACGCTCTTGAGTATCGCTTCTTCGCTGAGAGGCGCAAATGACTCGTCGATCTCCTCGAGCTGGTGCAATGCTTCGTTGGCGCGATCGTTGTCTTTGAAAAAAGATAGCGCCGCAACACTTGCAAATAATTTAGACACTTTTCTCGTTCATCGGTGATTTTTCAGCTCATGCGCGCGGGGCACGATATCAGCTGATGTGTGCCCTTCTCGCGTTCGCAAATTTTTTCACCGCGGGGCCCGATCAGCTCATACGTGCCCCGGCCGTCCGCGCGCGCGCACCGCCGCCGCCGGGGATGACGCTGGTCTTTTTATAAAAATGCCATCGCTCAAAACATGCGAATCAGTGTCGAGGATGGATACGCGTTGGAAGCATCCTTTTACGTGTTGCGTGTGTAGACCTGCCGGGTTTGGTAAGACCTTTTTCGTAAAGAGGTTTCTGGCGCAGTTGCCGGAGATTTGTGATGTGCCGTTCGACCGTGTATTGTTTTATTACGCCAAGTGGCAAGAGGCGTACGCGAGTGAGTTTCAAGCAGCCATCGAGTTTCGAGAGGGGCTTCCGCAGCCGAGCGACTATTCGTCCGACAGTCACCGCAAGAAATTACTAGTGCTGGATGATCTGATGCGCGAATCTTCCAATGACATCATCCTTGATCTATTCACAAAAGGTAGCCACCATAAAAATATATCGGTTATATTTATTGCGCAGAATATCTTTCACAAAGGAAAATCCCAGCGCGATATTAGTTTGAACACAAAGTACATTGTTTTATTTAAAAATCCACGCGATCGAGCGCAGATTCAACATCTCGCGCGCCAAGTTTGTCCAGAGGATCCGAAATTTTTACAAGAAGCCTATCTGGACGCGACTCGCGAACCGCATTCTTATCCCTTTCTCGATCTCTCGCAGAACTGTTTGGACGAATTCAGATTTCGTTCAGGTATATTTCCGGATGACTCTAGCCACTACGCGTACGCACCGAAAATATTCAAGTTCCGTTTAAAAAAATGGAGGGCGTGAGCGAATAAAACAAATAGGCGTCTTACGATTATACTTAGTTACGCGTCAGCAATGGCAAAGTTAACATCGTGTATCAAACGCTTCTCGAAAAGACATCTGAGTTTTTTTGGCACTCAGCTTTTTCTGCTTTCATAAAGCACGAATTCCTACGGACTTCCAGTGCAGATCTTGACTTTCTGCAGGTACCCTCGTACTGCTACTTAAAAGATTTTTTTTTTTTCACGAATTCTCTTAATTTTCTGGCTAATTGTTCGACGACACCATTTCGCTGGCTAAATTTTTTTCTCGTCGCCGAAGCAGCCAAACATCATCCATAATTTTCCGGTTAATTGTTCCGGATTTTCTTCGTTTGTGTTTTTTTGTGTTCTTTTTTTTGAATCCATCAAGTGAGTGCAGTGTATTATTGTGTTCTCTTTTTTTTTTCTTATAAGTTTTGTTTTAAGGACATCCTTTTTGTGTAGGATGTCGTTCTGTGGATCTGCTGCCGCAGAGGTGAACCCGTTGACCCGAGTTCTCCCTGAGGGGGAGTCCGAAGTCGACGTCTACGGGGAGGTAGACGGCGGAGTGGTCGCGCGCCGGCGGCCCATAGTCCGGCTGCAGCCCCTCGCTTCTTCACTGCTAACGATCCTGACCTGTGTGTGGGTTTGGCTGGTCGGGGCCGACGGCCGTCGGACCATGGCGGAGCTCCCCCGGGCGCATCCTTCGGCTGGAGTACGAGTGAGTTTTTCTTTCGTATTTCTTATTTAGAGTATATTGTTTTGTGTGTGTGCGTGTGCGTGTGCGTGTGCGTGTGCGTGTGTGTGTGTGTGGGTGTGGTGGGTGTTCCCGCAGATAGTGCGAGAGAGAGAGAGCGCGCGCGGCTATCCTCGCAATGTAAATTTAACAATTTTTGTATATTTAGTATTTAGTATTTACTGAACCAGAAAAAATAAAATTATATGGTAATTTCCTATACAGGTAAACGCGTTTACTTGTACATAGGCTGGTTATAACAAATACAAAAAAAAACTTAAAAAGCTAATTTATAAACTAATATCCCATTTATGTTAATATATGTCTTAGCAAAAAGACTAGTCTTTTAACATTTATAATACAATTCTAACAAGATTTATAAAATTTAAATAATTGTTAATATATGCAATATATTTCTAATAGACTTTATAAATTCTTTTATCTTTTTCTTAATAGTTTTTTTTTACTTAGATTTGAACACTTAAGTTCCTTTGGCAAAAGGTTGAATGTTTTTATAGCTCTGTATAGATATTTTTGTCCCTTATTCTTTTATTCATTTTTGGTGATATTACGTTTCTATTCGTAGTTTTAGACTCGCTTGATAAGTACATTAGTTTGAGTTTATTATAATAGTACACTCTAAAGTATATAATTGTTTGATATTCCACGGATTATTTATAAAAAAATGATTTTTATTAATTTTTTATTATTAATTATTAAGCTTTTATTATTAATAAGGCCTTGTTTGAGATTATCTATATCCTCAAAAGCATATTCTCTATCCCTCAAGTCTTCGAAGTGGAACTCTTGCTCCATAACTACTTGGTGGATCGCTTGCGGCAGATGTTATACTACGAACACTTGCTTGTATGTACTGTAATAAGGCAGGTGTATTCCTTACCCCTGTATTGGTGAAGCTGTTTTCCGCATTACCAAGATATCTTGGTGAGGTAGGTCTCATATGATAATGTGCGTAGTCGATGATTTTATTCATTTTTTCTTTGTCTTTTCATCTTTGAAGTCCATGTCTTGGATTGATGTTATTTACTTTTGTATATATTTAGTTTATGTATTAGGTTATTTATATATGTATTTAGTTTGTAAGTGTTTATTTATATATAATAAAATTTTTTATATGTTTTAATATATTTATTTATTATTATAATCTATTTGTATATATATATTTGTATATTTATCTATTTATTCATTTATTTATTTATATATTATTTTTTTATATTATACGCTACACCCTTTTTTATTATATATATATTTTAAATTTTTTGTTTCTTCCTGAGAGAACCTGAGAAGCTGTACTGTTTTAGTAACAGGTAAGTTGGAAGGATTGGCTTTATGCCAATCGTTCAAACTCCTGTAAACGCCGTACAGCATAGCTTCGGTTAATCGGGTAGGATAGGTCGCGGACGCGAGACTCCTCGTTTCGTTTTTCTAGTTCTTCTTGTAAAGTTTCTTTTTTTTTTTATCTATTTTTAGAACCGCCGACGTGGGGGACTTTATCTTGTACTTGCGTGCTAGGATTTCATTCTATTTGTTTATTCATATTTTTTTTTCTCAGGGTCCTGACGGCGCTGGTGTATCCCCTAATTCATCTGGGAGTTACTGCCAGAGCGACCATCGTGCCTCAGGCTCCTCTGCGCCGGCCACTGGCGGTCGCTAATGGCAACCCCCTTCCTGTCTCTTCAGAGGTCGTACCGGCCTACGGAGTGGTCGAGGTGGTTGCCGGTGGCGATGATCCCTCGAGTGTTAGCATGGACTCTTAACCATGGGGTCAGTGGATGATTATGCGGCTGACGTGAACCGGTGCTTGGTATGCTTAGAGTATATCGGGCATCAGTTTTGGGTGTGTTACAACGCTGGGCATTCTTTACGTCAAGCGTGTGTAGCACGCCTCGTCAGCTGCCCTATGCGCTGCCCCTCTCTGTTTCGAGAGAATGGCACTGTCGTTCATTTCCGACGGTGTCCTCGCATGAAATCCGCGGCTGCTGAGCATCTGCGGTTTCCATGCCGATATGGGTGCAGCGCTATGCTGAGGCCCGAGGAGTTTTCCGCTCACTCGGCTTTATGTGCGCGCAGACCTACTGCACGACTACGAGCACGGGACTGTGCGGACGTTATAACCAGTGGCCGATATGCCGGGATGCGGGCCGGCCCTGTTTCGCCCTCCTCCAGTGAAGAGGAGTAGGAGGAATGGGATTTCAACCCTTAGTTTAGTTTTTATGTATTATTTTTTTTTTATATTTATTTATATATATATTTTTTTTATTCCTTCCTCTTCCCAGGAGAGGTAGGTCTCGGCTTTTTCCTTCATCTTATCAAGAGGCATCCGGTAACGACCGGGGACCTCACGTGGCGAGCGTACTATTTTCGGGTTACCTTATTAATTTCTTTATGATACCTTTTATAAAACCCTTTTAAAATATTATAATTGTTATTGTTCTCCTTCTGACGTATCTTGGTTTTCTGTTAGTTCGTGCTGATGGTCGGTAGGTTTGTCCGTTTCGTTGTATTGTCGTGCCTTTTTTATTTTGTGGACTACTCGCGTTATGTTTCCCTGTTTTAGTTTGACGTTATCTTTGATATTGTCGATCACGATTATTTCGAACCGTCATTCGTATTGGTTTCCGAATTTGCCTATTTTAGGTTCCTTTAGTAGGAATACCATCTCGCCATCTCTAAAGTGTTTTACGTTTCGTTTGCGGTCGTAATAATATTTGGATCTAAATTTTGATTGAACTGAATTCATTGCTGCTATTGCTTGTAGTTGGCCTAGGTTTTGAGTTAGATCTGCTAGGTATTCGTCGTAAGTAATAAGATGTTCTCGAGGTGGGAAGCTGGATGAGGTGCAAGCTTTTTTACTAAAGATGAGCTCGTGAGGTGAATAACCTGTTGAATAATTTCTTACAGTGTTGTATGAGTGTTGTGCTAGATGTAACCAAAGATCTCAGCCATTTTTCTCTTCTATAGCTTGTGGGTTCTCTTCTATAGATTGTGGGTGGTAAGCAGTAGTTTTATAATTCTCTATGTGGAATATTCCTGCGAATTCCTCCACTGATCTGCTTTGAAAATTTCTTCCTTGGTCTGTCAAGATCTCCATCAGTAGTCCGAAATAGGCAATAAATTTCTCTGTAAATGCGCGGGTGACTTCGGTTGCGGTAGCGAGTGCCATGGGTATGAAAACAACGTATTTAGACAGTAAATCTTGTACTGTCATTACGTATTGGTTGCCTTTTTACGTTTCAGGTAATGGGCCATAAAATCGATGGCTACTTTGTCGAAAGCCCTTGCTGGCGTATCCGCGATTAACACGGGCATTCGTGTTTTAATTCTTTGTAACTTTTTCCTTTGGCACCCTTCACAACCGTTTATGAATGCTTGTACGTCCGCTCGCATATTTTTCCAGTAGAAATCATTGATGAGTTTGTCATAGGTTTTGTCGATGCCCTTATGACCTCCGATTGTGGTTTCGTGGCATTCTTTAATTATTTTATACCGTTCTTGGACCTTTTGGACCACTTGACAATTTTGAAAATATACTACTAGGATCCTTTTCCCTTTTAATATGTTCGCGCACTGTTCTATAAGATAATCCCATTCTAGGTTAGTTAACAGGTTAGCTAAATCTCGAATGATTTCTATTATTTTTATGTTCCATTTGTCTATTACCCCTCGCAGCGCCTTTAGACATTTAGTTACATCTTTTCTTAGCACTTTTTCGTCTATGTGCCCTTTGACGACTAGGCTGAAAAGTTTATTTGACTTATCTTCTGACGTCAGTATTCCCCCTACTGCTAGTTCCAAATTTGGCAAGTCTTATATTTTTAAGTATAATACTTCCTCTCAGTCAGAGCTTTAATTGTATCTGTCTCTAGATATAGGTCGGCAGTTAAAATGTATACGAGATTTTGGTCAGTGTGAAAGGGATGTCCTCTAACCTCTGTTATTGAATTTAGAGGTGTCGGGCCGTCTTTATCCTCTTCGGGGGGCCATGGTGGTTTCTCCCAAGGTGGGCCTCTTTTAACGTCTGAGCGGCACTTTTTTTCTTCTGTTCGCGCTTGGTCGGTAGAACTAAATCGAAGGATTCGCTGTCGGACTTGTATTTTGTTTTCTTGTCCTTCGGCGTGGGAGAAATTTTATTTTGTGCTGGTAATAGAGCTGTGTAGTGCTCTCTGGTCCTTGTTTCCTGGTCAGGTGTTTCCGTATTGTCGTCTCAAAGGGGATTTTTCTTGTCAGCCGGATTTCTTGAACTGATGAGGAAGCTAAAGACTCCTTCTTATTCTCGGTTTTATTGGTAGCTCGACGACGGGTTTTCCTTTTTGGATATTTCTTTACCGTGACGATTCGGACATTAGCCTCTTCCATTTCTTCGTCCTCTTGCTCGTGTTTTTCCGCCAATTTATATAATTCCACGCGAGGCAAATCTGGGTTTTCTTTTTCGTCTTTTAAGACGGGATTTCGCGAGAGTGCGTTAGCTGTTTCGTTTCGCGGCCCTGGTCTAAAAACGACTGTGAAGTCGAAACCTTCAAATCTCGTTTTCAGGCTAGTTGATCGAAGTTCGGGCCTTTTGGTTTCGTGTATCCACTTGAGTGAAAGATGGTCAGTTATGACGGCAAAATGGCGACCGTACATGTATCCACGGAACTGGTCTATGGCGAAACCGACTACCAATAATTCCTTGTCGTAGGTGGAATATCGCAGCTTCGCTCCTCGTAGTGTTCGAGAGGCGAATGCGCAGGGCCAATCTTTCTCTATCCCTCGTTGTCTTAGGATTGCTCCTAAAGCTTAGTCGGATGCGTCCGTGGTTATCAGGAATGGCCCGTCGGAGTTTGGTGATCGTAGTACGGGCTCGTTACCAAGGACGTTTCTTAATGTCTCGAATGCCGTTTGCTGTTCATTTCCCCATACCAACTCTTCGATTTTTCGGAGTAGCGTTGTTAATGGTAGTGCGATCGACGCAAATTTTGGCACGAAGCATCTGTAGTAACCCGCCAGTCCAAGTAATTGTTTTATTTTCTTTGGGTTGGTAGGTACGGGATATTCACGGACCGCTTTCATTTTCTTGGGGTCTGGTCGTATGTCGCCATTGCCCACCAAAAATCCAAAAGAGGTGGCTTCTTTACATAAAAATTTACATTTTTGCGGCTCTACTCTTAGATTAGCGGATTCTAATCGCTTCACTAGTCATCTGAATTTTGTCCCCTGTTCCTCTAAATTTTTGCTGAATACTATGATGTCATCGAGGTAATCGAAAAGCTCCGTGCCTCGTAATCCGGCAAGGCAGATATCCATTAGCCGTTGGAAAGTGCTGGGTCCCGTTCTCACACCCATTGGCATTCTTTTATATTGGTGTAGTCCGAATAGCGTCTGAAACGTGGTCTTATGCGTGTCCTCCGGATGCTCCAGGATTTGGTAGCATCCATATTTAAGGTCTACCGTGGTGATGTAATTTGCTTGCCCTACCTAGTCTATTATATCGGTTATGAGAGGTAATGGGTAAGCATCTCCGATGGTCTTCTCATTTTGTGATCTGAAATCGATCACCAACCTATATTTTTTATTCCCGAATTCGTCGGTTTTTTTCGGGATGATGAATAATGGTGAAGAATAGGCAGACATGGAACGTTCTATGATTCCTGCTTCCACTTGCTCCTTGATGTGTTTTTGAATTTCTTCTTTCATTGCTGGCGAGTGTCTGAATTGTTTCGCCCTAACAGGGATGTCGTCTACCGTCGGAATTTTATGCGTCACTACGTATGTCGCTCTTAAAGGGTCTCCTTTTATGTAAAATGTATTAGGGTATTCTTTGACTTTGTCGCGTACGTGTCTTGCCTCTTCCTCATTCCAGTTTTGAGGTGCGATGAGCTTTAATATTTGTTTTGCTCTATCGCCTTCTTCCTCCTATATTATTCTTAATACGTTTATTTGACCGTCCAGGGGGCCGATGTATCGTTCAGTCCGTTAAATATTTCTGTCTTTTTAGGCGTAAATTTGCAAGGTTCCAGTTCTATATCTGGAATTTCGAAATTTAGGTATTTTTCGTTTGTATTTATACACATAAGATAAGCCTTTCCACATATGTTATTTGTTATATAGTTGCCGATTAATAGATCAATTTTATGTTTAGGAGGGGGATGAAGCCTGCGTCCTGCTGGACATTACTTACTTTCGCGTATATAACTTGATGCGCGAGGAAATCGTAAATGATTCATTCTTCTGAAACGGTATGACGAGTCCAGGAAATTTCAAGCTCCGTGACTCGGCATCAATTACGCCTTCGTGGACATTCAGAGTTGACCATCCTATAAGGCTATCTATGCTTACGGGAAAATCATCCGGCACAATACGTAAATCGCAGAGTAATCCATTTAATTTGATACTCATTCTGCTTAATGTATTCGGAGTATTTCTTTATGAAAATATTGTATGTATGGCTTAATTTTTGATACTTTGATTAGACTGACGTAGGACCCCGTGTCCGTGTAAAATGACGCATTTCCTTCTTTTAATTCTTCTCTATCTAGTCTAATTGTGGGGGGCTGTCTGCCTGTTTTGGTGAGACGTACGTGCTCATCCACTATTGGATGTTGCTCACTGTCCTCGCGCTGCTCGACGCCACCTGTTAGCGCCGAGCATCCTACGAGTTTAAATGCCAGGATACTTGGTCTTTATGTGGCCTTTCGGTTATCCTTTGAGCTGCTGGAATCGGATTATCGTTAGGCATATTTCGATTGTCTGATTGCCTTTCGTGGTGGCTTAAATGATTATCATTCCTATTTCCACTATTAAAATTGTTTCTATAATAATTATTTCCACTATAATTATTTCTTCTTTGCCGCTACTGCTGCTGATATTGCAGCACAAAGACAGTCTGGTCTCAAATGGGTTACTCTGTACTCTGGTGCATCTCTTAATCCGTATAGGAAGTTGTCCATAGCGTCCTGGTGTGCCTTGCGCTTATATATTTCTTTTTTGTGTGGTTCTAGGCTTTGAGCAGACTCACATATGGTTGTAAGTCTGTTCAGCAACATTTGTGCCCTTAGTCCATAATCTCCTGGACTTTCTCCTGGAATCTGCGTTATTGTCTTAAGTTCCTCTCGCACCCTATCTGCGTCGCCCACTCCTCCATATTGTGAGACCAACTCTTCCAGTAGAACGTCGACCGAATCATAGTTGGGTACTATCGAGGCGTATCCTATGGCTGCGCGGCCTCTTAACTTTGCTGACAGGTAGTTAAGGACCCAACGCTCGCACCATGGCTTGTACTCATTCACCACGTCTCGGGCTATCTTGCAAAATGCGCGTAAGGAATCTGGATTATCGTCGTACAAAGGGATCGTCACAAGGGCCCGATAAAATGGCATCTGAGTCATAGGGTTTTGTGGGTTACTTTTACCCGTTTGAAATGTTCTTGCTAGAAATTTCATTATCTGTATCTATGGTTATTTGTGTTCCCGGTGTTTGAAAGTTATTCGGATAATCGGAATATGTTCGCGTTTGATTTGTGGTGAAGTATGGCGCGAGATTAAAATTATGCGATGCCGCTTGGGCGTAGCGTTGGACATCAGACGGATTATTAGGCGATTCCGGTGTTGTATAATTAAAAGTTTTTGGTCTAGCCCCCATTGGCGTTTGTGGTACGTGTTGCGCATTTGGAGACCTAACGTTTTCTAACGCTTCAATAATCTTTCTGGCCGCGAACGATAACATTTTTTCATCCTGACTTTCCCCTTTGAGGGCCATTTCCGCAGCTATTAGGGCTGACAACTTTTCCGTCTCATCGTTGTGTGCCGATGCTGTATTAGGGAGTTACATACTACCTTTGGTCGATTCTGCGATAGTTGCGAAATTTCCGAACTTCTCCATCTCTGAATCGATTTTACTCAGATCCCCGGTGGATCTACTACTCACTCTCTTTTTTGAGCACGGTAAAAGTCTGGAATTCATTGTCGATTTGAAGATTGTCTGTTTATTGTGTATATATATTTTTTGTGTGTGTTCGAAGTTTTGAAATGACCCAAGCTGGCTTAGACTGGCTAGATCTAAAGATCAGCCTCGAATCCGCTTGTATGGTCTTTTGTCCGAAGTTTTGAAACAGCCAGGGCTTGCCTAGATTGGCTAGATCTGGCAATTTCTTCTCACTGTCCAGTGCGTAAAGGGAGCTAGCGGTTATTGACTGTAGACCTTAACACAGTGTGGAATCAATCGCCTAAAGATCAGCCTCGAATCCACTCATTAGCGATTTCAAAACCTTCAGACTTTTCAATGCTTCTAGTTGTATAAAGAGAAAAAATATTGTGTCTGTTGCTGTAAATGTGTATATATATATATATATATATATATATATATTAACGGGGTCCTGGCTTGGGGATGTGTAACGGCCAGGGCGACTTGCCCTGGCGGGATGGTGTGCTACAGCTGTCCAGTAGCTGCAATCCCTCGTCGCGGCAGGAGGTGCGGGCGGACGTTAGCCGCTTGTGCAATCGCACCTCCGTGCAATGCCGGGCCCTGTTAACAACGCGAGAGATATCTCTCTCGGCTTTTCGTAAGAGAGAGAGAGAGACAGTTGCTCTCTCTGTCTCTC
>UELV01166773.1:0-18730 GCA_900490015.1 Megastigmus stigmatizans | reverse complement strand
ATCCTAATACGCCCCATTGATTGAAAAGGGTTGAGAACCCATATATGCTCTGCAACTGAGTAAGCCGGAGCTACATTTTTGTGACGCGTGAAGCTCGTGCCCGCTAACGTCGGGACGCAGGGGCGTAATTATCGATGAGTAGAGCTTGCAAATTTGAGATACTGCATGTATTATATCACGTGTGGATTTTGATACCAAATCCCACAGACAGCGAGCCTCGCCAGTCACAAAGAAATAGTCTAAAAGCAGGAAAAAACGCCAACTGTAATTTTAAACGGGCGAAATATAATTATGCTACAATGCGGAAGGACAAAATTTATAGATAGCTTAAATTATTTTCATATGAAACTTGGTGCACTGCCGGCTACTTTCGCCTTGCTACCAGTTAGTAAGAAAGGGTATTTTCCGCATCTCTTCAATGAAGAAAATCAGAGTTATATACGCGCTTTACCAGCTGCGAGGTACTTTGCACCCGATTCCATGACAGGTGGTGATCGAGAAAAATTTTATCAATTGTACGATGAAAATCTCCAAAACCACGAATTTAATTTTCAACACGAAATTACTCAATACTGCCGTATGGATGTTGAGATCTTAAGATTAGTCTGCATTGCATTTCGTAAGTTATTCATAAAATGCGGAAATACTTGTCCATTCACAGAGGCTGTAACGATAGCTTCCGCTTGTTCGCTTGTTTTTAGAAAAAAATTTTTACGCGAGAACAGTATAGGCATCATTCCCATCGAGGGTTATCATCGCACTGATAAACACTCACGAAAGTCATTACAATGGCTAGTACAGTGCGTGCGCAAACTAAACAGGGAAATCATTCATGCCGGACGGGGGCGAGAATTTAAATTAAAGAAGAGTTTTCGCGCAGATGGGTACTTACCGATGCTGCCAACCAACGATCAGCAGCAGCAGCAAAAAGGTATTGTTTTCGAATATCACGGGTGTTATACACATGGATGCCCGAAGTGTTTTGAGAGGAATCGTAATAAAAACCTATCCTATGGCCGAACATTCGATGAGGTATATGAAAACACCTGCAGGAAAATCAATAAAATTAAAGCTCTTGGCTACGATGTTTGGAATATGTGGGGATGCACGTTCGACCGTTTAAAAACTAGAGATAAAGAAATTAATAATTATGTAACGAATCACCCGATAATGAGTGAGATTACTTTAGATCCTCGTGATGCTTTTTATGGCGGTCGAACGGTAAATGTTGTTACTCAATACACAGTCATTGATGGGAAAAAATTCAACTATACAGATATATGCTCACTTTATCCTTATGTGTGTAAAAGAGGTCAATTTCCACTAGGACATCCACGTATTTTGAGTGGTAGTAAGTGTGATGAGGTAACAATGAGTGATAATAATAATTTATCAAACGTAGAGGGATTGGTAAAGTGTAAAGTTCTACCACTGCGTAACCTCTATATTCCTCTTTTACCTGTAAAAATGCACGATAGACTGCTTTTCGCGCTATGTAGATCGTGCTGTGAGAGTGTGCGCGAGGAGGATTGTAATCACGAGCGAGAGGATGAACGCGTCTTTACGGGTACATGGGTTGTCGACGAGCTGAAAGAAGCTATTCAGTTGGGATATCGCGTAACCGAGATCTTCATAATATGGCAATATCGAATGACGCGATTCGATCAAGTCAGTAAAACCGGTGGACTGTTTGCCGATTATGTAGACACATTTCTAGCAATCAAGCAGGCGTCTAGCGGTTGGCCATCTTGGTGCGTTGACGAAACGACAAAAACGCAAAAATTCAGGCTTATGAGCAGTCGCTAATCTATGTCTCAACTCATTTTGGGGGAAATTTGCTCAACGAAGTAATTTGAAGCAGACAGAGGCGATCAAATCGCGAGAGAGTCTTCTGAAACTTCTCGCATGTCCTGAAAAAGAAGTGTTTGATTTACTTTCAGTAAATGACATGGTATTGTATGCTAATTGGTAGTTTAAAGACGAGGCAGTGACTCCTGCTCCTTATACAAATGTAGTCATTGCGGCTTATACAACGGATCAGGGAAGATTAAAGCTTTACGAAGTATTGGAAAAGTTAGGTAAATGAGTCCTTTATTACGACACGGAGTGTTGTATATTCACATCGTATAGATGTAATGGCGAATATATGCCGTACCTTGGCTCGAAACTCGGCGACATGACAGATAAGTTGAAAAGCTATGACGAAGGTACATATAAAAAGTTTCCTCTCGGGTGGACCAAAATTTTACGCTTATGTAGTAGAGAATGGTAATAAAAAGTTTGAATGTTGTAAAATCAAAGGTATAAGACTAAACTTTTCCAATGGACAGAAAATAAATTTTGATAGTGTTAAAAAATTATTAGATGCCGCACAGAGTTGCATGCAAGAGACTACCGTCGATGAGTACGCAGACGATAGAAATATAAAATTAAAATTCAAAGCGATTCGTCGAACTAATATGCACGAAGTTGTGACAATTGACGAAACTAAAACTTGTTCTATTGTATCGAAAAAGTGATAAGCTACACCTCAATATTTCTTACCCTTCGGCTACAAAGCTAAATATTACTGTAAATATTTGTAAGTAAAATGTATATAAACTATCTTATGAATATAATAAATTTTATTTTTCTAAAGTTGTATAAAATTCTTTTATGCTTTATTTCCCCTCCTCCTCTTAAAAAGTATTTCCTATTGCTTAGTTCTGATCTTAACCCATTAACGACCAAGACCCCGAATTTTCAACAACTCTTTCAAGGCTTTTTTTAACTAAAAAAAAGGTTTTAAAAAATTTGAAAACGATCATATCCGACATATTTTGAGCTGTTCTTTCGAATGGTGATACCGATTTTTGGTTAGAATACTCCTGAAAAAAAATATGGCGTGTTTTTCACGGAAAAAAGTTAAAGAAAAATTTGAAAAAGTTGTTGAAAATTCGGGGTCTTGGTCGTTAATGGGTTAAGATGAAAAATTCTCAAAAATTACGTTTGAAAAAGTATAAAAAGATTTTGCGCTAGCTCGTAACTAAAAAGAATAGAACAGCAGCAGCAGCGTGGCGTAGTAAGAAACGTACTATTATTCAGCGAGGCGAAGGTTTTCTGCCACTACTATTAGCACCTATTTTAGGAACATTATTTTCAAAAATATAAGCACCTATCCAGTCGGAGTGACAAAGCATGAAGCACGCGCGTAAAATGATCATTGTGCCTGAGGATGCTCACCAGCAGGATGCTTTTCAGTATTCGAATGCTACTAATCATCAGCATCAGCGGCAGCAGCAGCAGCGAGAAAACATTCGCCATGATCAGTAGGTTTTAGATATCGAGCATAGTGTACAAACGAATGGCGATACTCTTTCACGACTTGATACTGAAATGCATGATATTTTACACTCTAAGAGCGAGGAAAGAGAAAAGGCTCAGAAATATCTATAGATTTTACGTAGATATCTTCATTTTAAAAAAGTAGAACGCGAAGATGGTATAAACGAATTGGAGTAGGAAATTGAGGAGGCCTCATTAACACTAATTTCCGAAGAAACAATACTCGATACTGTACTCAAAACATATAAGAGAAAAAGAATTTTATTATCGAAACACTATAAAGCTGTAGATACTCACCGTTTGAAATGGGACAATTCAGGAACTGTCACACTGGATGGCAATGTAATACCACATTCAAATATTGTAGAATTTGTGAACGATATCCTGAGGAATAAAAAAAGTAATGTATAAGTAACGGAAAGAGCCGAAATTGCTAAATTCATCGCAAGGACCGAGACACCTATGAACTTGGTCGGTAATGAAACAGTACTGAAATTCATACAAGGATTAAGGGCAGTTGAACGACGGGCCGCAAAGAGAAAAAGCTCAACAAATATAACTAATTTGGGTGAAGCATTATACACACCGCTGCTGCCGCTGAGAGCTCGACGCAAGGGGGTAAATCATACTCAAAAAAAAGGTTAAAGTTAACGAATTAGATGAGACTATTAGAAAAGAACCTGTACGAAAAAAGATATTACGAGACTTCCGACAATGTCGGCTACGCCGGTGCACGTCATTTGATCAAAATTCATCAGAATGAGAAGAAACGTGTATATAATTAAGAGCAAGGGGCGTGGAAATAAGAAAAAGGTGTTAGTAAAGTGGTACGGTTACCCTCAAAAGTTTAACTCTTGGATTAAGGCAGACATGATTACATCGATCTGAGCGTCAATATGGACGATGATGATTTTTATCTGGTACTACCTAGTAACAGTAGTATGTTATACTATCCAGATAATACAACAAGTTGTTTTACCATGCATTTATCTCACGAAATCAGATTACAAGGAAGCTGGAGCGTTGGATTAACAGAAATTCAAATTCCATGCTCGATGCTACAGATACGAGAACATGAGAGTAATTTTTTATATTCAACAGGTACTATAGTAAAAATACCAACGCCACAGGATCCAGTAGATCTTAACGACGCTACGTATTATGACTGTTCTTTCCCCTCTAGAGTGTATGAAAATATTACAGATTTAGCTTATGCCATAAATCATACTAATGAGTTTAATAAGCATTTACAGCTTGGTCCGTCAAAGAAGAAAAAAAGTTTTTACACCTTCCGTAGAGTGTGCGAGTGCCTGAATGCTCATTCCGTACATTTTAATGAGAAAATCACACGAATATTTGGTTTCGAGAAAGAGGCCTACAGACTCACAAATAGTATCTCGTTAAACCCGCCGCGTGGTAAGGAGTCCAAAGGTTTTACGGTTACTGGAGACAGACCTGCCTCTCTGGCACGGGCTATGACCGATCAGCTCTACATATATACAGATATATGTCTACCCTATACAATGGGTGACACCCAAGCAGCACTTCTTCGTATAGTCTACTTCGACAGTACAAAGTACAGATTAGGGCCCATTATGGTAAAACAGTTCTCACCAATCAATCCCTTACCTCTATTGAATAATACACTGCAGAATGTTATTATAGATATAAAAGATCAGCATGGAAAATATATACCATTCGAGTACGGAACGTTGACTGTTACACTTCACTTTAAACGTATTCACTAGGAAAAAAATTTACCAAAGAATGGTTCATTACGCAGCTTATTACATTGATCAGATTGGCTGCGGTGGAGTGAGACGAGTGTTTCTGATTATCAGGATCATCAGGATCTGCTTATCAGCGCGGACATGGTATAGGCAGTTTTCTCAGTGGTCTTTTTCATAAAGTACTACCTTATGTTACCAGTGAGGTAAAAGCAGTTGGTAAATAGGCTATTAGAACGGGTGTACATGTGTTGGATGATATTGGCAACGGCGGTATTACTTTTAAATAGGCTGTACACAGACGAGCGCGAGAGTTGGGAGAAAATCTGAAAAGGAAAGCAGTGAAGAAATAATGAAAGGATCGTAAACCATAAACCAGGCCGTAAAAAACGAAAGCGTCAGACCGTCAAGAACCACTCAGCAGTCCACAGTCGAAAACAGCATAAGAAGAGGCGTACAAACGTTGTAAGTAAGTAAGGGCGTAAAAGGAATAGCAGCATGAAAAAGCAATATCTACGTAGTGTAACTGATATTTTTGGACTTAAATAATAATAACGGCTTTTCTACACTCAAATTCGTGTGAATGCATGAAATCCGAATTAAATCTATTCACATTGTCACCAACGCAGACGTCTTTAGAAAGCTTTCAATTCGTTCATTATAAACCTGTATCTTCTTTAAGCGACGATGGCCGGTTAGAGTTCGTAGTACCTGGGGCGAGGAGTATCGAGATCTTGCGCATACTATGCTCAGTCTAAAAGTACAAAATTTATCAAATGTCGCGACCGACGATGTGGAAAACGGTAAAGTGGCAGGCATCAACAACTTTCTACACTCACTATTTAATCAGATCGATGTGTTTTTCAATCAGAAAATTGTCTCTCCACGTAATAATGCCTATCTGTATAGAGCATATATCGAGACTTTACTCAATTACTCGGCCGATACTATGGCTTCCCAGTTGACAAGTTCGCTCTGGTACCTGGATACAACGGGCAACATGGAATCTCTACATGATGTTCCCCGCACCGACGCTAAGAACAATATATGATTATTAAATAGACAATATTTTACATTAGGAAGAAAAACTGTTGATCTTCTTGGACATTTACATTGCGATGTATTTAATCAGAATAAATTTTTACTCAACGGTGTCGAGCTGCGACTGCGTTTAGTTCGAAGTAAGGATGCCTTTTGTTTAATAGACAGTGCTGTTAACGATAAATTTACTGTGCACATCAAAGAAGCATCATTAATTATTCGCCGTATGCGGGTGAGTCCAAGTATCATTTTAGCACATGCTAATGCTATGACAAAAGCAACAGCTAAATATCCAAGCAGTCGCGTAGAAGTAAAATCATTTACTATGCATAGCGGTATTCATGGTGATACTCTGGATAATGTTATACTTGGACAGTTACCTAAAAGAATCATAATTGGTTTTGTCGATAAAAAAGCGTTCAATGGTAATCGCAGATATAATCCATTCAATTTTCAGCATTACCACATAAATCACCTCTCGCTTCACGTGGACCGTGTGCAGGTACTCAGTAAACCAATTCAGCCTAAAGTTGACGGTCAAAACCCATCGTTTGTCGAGGCTTACCACACCCTATTTTCAGGCTGTCGTATACATTTTCTCAATGAGTCTATTAAAATCTCACGTTCAGACTATAACCAAGGATATTCTCTTTTTGCATTCGATTTGACGCCCGATCTTGCTGCTAATTCGGCTATACATAGGAATCTCATAGAATATGGTAGTGTACGTACAGAAGTGAAATTTGATCAGGCTCTCACATCAACTATAAACTGTATACTTTATGCTGAGTACGATAACGTTCTGGAAATCGATTCAAGTCGAGAAATCGTAACTGACTTTAACGCATAAGTGGTGGCGGGAGCCTACAAAAAGAGGCTACAGAGTGTAAAGTCTCAATCATGGATTATGTAATAGATATTCACTGCTTAAGAGACTGGAATCACCATTTTTTCCCAAAAGAAATTGCTATAGTTAATTTAACGAGAGAAAAATCTCTTGGACACAGGATTATTAAATCGCCACACGAATTTGATGAACTGCCCGAGGAAATAAAACACAGTAATCAGTATACTTCTCATTTTGTACACGGTCTACAGTGGATAGAAGGAGATATTACAGTTGAACAAGTACAGCTGCAGCTGTGGGAAATAGCTAAAAGAGCATCGAGAATCTACGCGCGTGGGGTAGATAATGTAAAATATCTAGAATATTTCATGGGGCGAGAAATTGTGAACCTGGAGACAATATATTCACCAAGTTTTGACGAATTGAGGAGAAAATACAAAAGTATATTTACATGTATATCACATAGTTCACGGTTTGAGATTAAATGGAGTGCGTGCAGTTTAAATCAAGCATACTTATTACGTCGGTGGCTGTGCACGCTACTTAAACAGATCTCACGTAGCGCAAGTATTAAATCAGAAGAATTTACAGAAAACGAGAGTAATAGGCTTTGCAAAGAGCTGAAGAAACAAAAACATACATGTAAGCAAACTTCTTTGGAAGAGTTGATTAGAAGAAGAATCACAAGCTGTAAATACGATTTTTGGGTCGACGAGGTAGATTCTAAAACCGATTACGACGACGACGACGACGACGACGAGAGTGTCGAGAAATATGTGCTAGAAAAAAATGAACACTCATCAAATCATGAGGGCACTCGTAAGTACAAAAGCTAAAACAGTCGGAGTGTATGCGGCAGATCGAATCCCTAACTTACCAGTGCGACCAGCTGCCATAACCACAAATATCGATGATCACACAAAAAGAGGCTCACATTGGATTGCTATATATATTGGTAAAAATGGTCACGGAGTATATTTCGATAGCTATGGACTCCCCCCAGCATCACCACATCATCGCGATCGTCTCAGAAGAAACTGCGTGCACTACGGCTGGAACCGAAAGACAATGCAGAGCCTAGATTCACAAGTTTGCGGCCAATATTGCATTATGTTTCTTCATCATATGTGCAGGAATCGTAAAATACGCTCGTTTTGCAGTAAGTTTTCTAGAGATTCGAGAAAAAACGTCTGCCTGAGCGCAGCAGGGCGATCTCGGCGGCGTAATGTTCCGCTTGCACGACGAGTATCAGCTTGAGCTTGGCTCGCCGTAGCTCCTCGGCGCTGAGCGTTGCAGTGGGTCGCTCGCTCCGCGATAAGTGAGAATTTGGTAGCCAGCGAAGAGCGAAAGATATCACCCTGATCATGCGGGAGAGCGACGAGAAATCGGACATGAGCGATTCTAGCGCTGATTCCTCGGAGGCAGTGTGAAAGCTGGTGGTGGTCGCGCGCAGATCGATGTCCGTCTTGTAGTCGCTTGGTGACGGTGGCTGCTCCGAGTTGGTAAGTAGATCTAGCGGGCCCTTCCACCACAGCTGATTCTGGATGAGGTCGTCGGGTGTAGAACCGTGTGTGGCCAGATCAGCGGGGTTTAGCGCTGAGCGGACGTGAGCCCACTACGCAGTCGGCAGTGAGGTCAGGATTTCGATAACCCTATTCGCCACAAAGGTCTTCCATGTGTTCGGATGTCCTTGGAGCCATGCGAGGACTACTTGTGAGTCCGTCCAGCAATGGATTATAGCTGAGTCGATTCTGAGGTCTTCTTGCAGCTTGCGCAGTAGCCTTACGAGCAGTACCGCTCCGCAAAGCTCAAGACGCGGCAAGGACACCGTCTTGATCGGCGCTACCTTGCTTTTCGCGGCAAGCAAAGTTAATTGTATTTGCTGGTTACTGTCGTGGACTACCAGGTATACCGCAGCTGCGTAGGCCTTCTCCGATGCGTCCGAGAAGCCGTGAAGGTGGCAACTGGAGTGGCTGTCGACTCCGCACCAGCGTGAAATACGGAGCGCCTCTAGAGCTGGGAGTTGTTGTTTGAAGCTTTCCCAGCGATCTCGTGTCTTGGTGCTCACTGGCGAGTTCCAATCCGTGCCGGGCAGCCAGAGCAGCTGCAGCAGCAACTTGGCGCGAACGACGATCGGGGCTAGCCACCCGAGAGGGTCATAGAGCCTGGCGACTTCACTGAGAATGGAGCGCTTGGTCGTCACGGTGGAGTAGCTACGTAGTTGCACCTTGTAGTGGAACGCATCAGCACCTGGAGACCACTGGAGTCCTAACGTAGAAACAGCGTCTTGCTGCTCAAAGGTGCGTATCGAGACGTCTGGGATCACCGGTTTGCTGAGGATGGCCGGGTGATTGGCCGACCATTTACCGAAATCCATGCCTGCAGCCGCTACAGCCTCCTGAAGTTCGCGAAGAGTCAGTCACGCGTCATGCAGCGTGTCTGCACCGGCCAGGGCGTCATCTACGTAGATGTGATGGCGCAAAATGCTGGTTGCAACAGGATACCTATCGCCTTCATCCTCCGCCAACTGCTATAGTACTCGGATGGCGAGGCACGGTGCGCAAGCTCTTCCGTAGGTAACTGTTAAAAGCTGGTACTCCTGCATCGGCATTTCGGGGGTGGCCCTCCACAAAATGCGCTGCCAGCGTGCGTCATCCGGATGGATCCTTATTTGGTGGAACATCTTGACGATGTCCGCCGTAAACACGTACCTGAAGAGGCGCCAGCGTGTGAGAATGGTCGATATGTCCTATTGCAGCTTGGGCCCCACGTGCAGGGAGTCGTTGAGCGACTTTCCGTTTGCTGACGGTTGCGATGCGTCGAATACGACGCGAATCTTGCGGCTCTCGTCCTTTCTGACCACCGCGTGATGAGGCACGTAATTGGTAGGAGAAGAGTCGGTGTGGCGAGCTGCAATCTCCATGTGGCCGAGCTCATGGTACTCCTGTAGAAAAGCCCCGTAGTTTTGAGAGAGCACTTCGTCCTGGGCCAGCTTCCTTTCCATGGATAGTAGGCGTCGCATGGCTGGAGAGCGTGAGCCGGGGAGTTCTGGGTTACGCAGAAAGAGTAGTCTGACTTCGTAGCGGCCCTGTTGATCTCTCCGATGAGTGCGACGAAAGTGCTGCTCGCAATCTCTCTCCTCGTTGGTGAGAGGTGGTGTGGCTGGTACCTTTTCGACTTCCCAGAACCTGCGTAGCTGGGGACCAAGCCGATCGCACGTAGGTATCGCAAGGTGCGTGGAGATGTGTGCCTGCTCCGAGTGAGCACTGATCGGTCCGGTGAGGATCCAGCCGAGTTTGGTTTCCTGGGCGACTGGGGAGCCCTGTGGTCCCAGCTGAACTCCTCCCAGCAGAATGGCTGGGTACAGATCCGCGCCTAGGAGGCACGCCACCTGTCGGGGCAGGTCGAATTCCGGGTCAGCCAGTGTTAATCCCATTAGATGATCCCAATGACTGCGAGAGAAGGCACTTGTAGGCAGTAGACTGGTGAGGTGAGGTAGCACTGCAGCTGAAAAACTCTAAAATGAATCAGAATGTATCCTTGATCGGAGAGTAAGAGTGACAGTGGTGCTTGATCGTGCTCTCACTAATCCACCAACCCCAGATACGGTTATCTGATGTGGAGACTTGTGGAGAGAGAAGGCTCGCACCACCTTCTCTGTAACGAATGAGCCCTCAGATGCAGGATCGATGAGGGCTCTGAAAAGTAATCGTTCGCCACTAAGTGACTGTAATATTACTTGAGCTGTGCCTAGTAATGTAGTTTTACCCAGAGCAGCAGTGTAGCCTTGGAGAGATGTAGTGCTCGTTGCTCCAGGTTGATTCAGGGTAGGCCGTTGTCCACCTGTTGTGGTAGTGCCTTGATTAACCTTGATCGGTTCAGGCTCTCGATGGAGGAGCGAATGATGCTCCTTGTTGCAGTGCCTACACCTATTCCGGGACGAGCAGCTGGATGCAGAATGCTCTGGACGAAGGCAGTTGATACATAACCTCAAACTGTCAATGAGGTTGTATCTTCCGGATGTGTTATTCTGGAGCAGCGTTGGGCAGCTACCAGCAAAATGGTCACCTTTACAAATCACACACACTGGCTTGATCCTTTTCTTCGATGCGGAGCTACTTGAGGCGTGTGCTGAAAATGAATTAGAATTTTCACACTTTGTTTGGTGACAGAGTGGCTCTTGGGACGATTCTGGTATTGTTGGTCGCTGCAATGAGCAGCATCTAGAGCCTTGGTCCGGTTCTCCAGGAACTTGCTCAAATCCGTGAACGTGGGGAAGGTTTGAGTGCCTTCCAAAGACTTCTCCCAGTCTTCTCGAGTGCCTGCGTCCAGATTGACCACAATGACCTGCACGAATCAGTCGTCCCACTGATCCACTGGCTTGCCCAGACTGTGAAGGGCTCTGATGCTCTCATTCGTGTTGTCGAGAAGCCTGGTGATCTCGTTGACTGACCGTGACGAGGCTGGCTTCATGTTGAACAGCATGTTGAGTTGAACGGACAGCCTCAGACGTTTGTTGTCGTATCTGGTTTCCAATGCGTGCCAAGCGACTTCGAAATTGGCACCAGTCACCTGGAAATTATTCACACGTCTGGCTGCATCACCCTCTAGGCACGACATGAGGTGCTGGAGCTTGAGCACTGGGGTCAAGGAAGCGTCGTTCTTGACCATTGAACAAAATAACTCCTTGAAGGTGTCCCAGTCCTCTTTCTTGCCACCAAAACGAGGCAATTTGAGTTTGGGTAAAGAGCTGGAAGTAGTGGACATCCTTGTGGGTGGCTCGAAGCGGGCTGTAGCGTTTGGATTGGCTAAGACTTGCAGGTCCTCCATCTGAGTTGAGATATGTGAGACGACTTGAGTCCTTGCAGTGATGTAATGGGTCTCGCTATCTGCAAAGAGATCCTGCGTAAAGTAGACCGTGTCCTTGAGGTCGGCCGACTGGGCATAGAGCCGATGGCGTAGGCCTCCCAGTAGGTTTCCAGGAGCAGAAGGCGGTTTTTGAGAATGTCTAGGGTGAAAGAGTCTCTTCCTAACTTCTCTGTGTTCCTCTAGAAGTTCTGGATCAATTGGCCTGCTGAGAGCTGTTCGGTGAGGAGGTCGTTAGCCATGGTAGCCGTGTAGAACCTGTGGATTTGAAGAAAAGAGCGAGCAAACTACGCAAGATGAAGCACAGCTGTCGTGGTTGACGTGTGCTTGAGCAACTGAACCAAGAAATGCTATCCTCTACGCACTCAAGCAGCAAAATACAAAGATTGTAATGTACGCACTATGTCAAACTACTAGGAAGCAGATCAAAAATGTCAAATTCTACAAATCTATAAGGCTAGTAGGCAGAGGCGAAGCGAGCTGTAAACTTGAGTGTTTACTAACGCAGCATGCGTCACGTACACCAGTAATGCACAAGTGCAAGTGCGAATTCAGGAACACATGTGTCTGTTTTCTAACCTGAAACTGGTGCCGTAACTATAATAGTACGAAGTGCGAGGAGTGCAAAGGCAACGCAAGCAGGCAAGCTAATTTTAACAATACTTATGCCTAGTTCGCAGCGGCGATGTACTTGCAGTGTGCCACTTCCGATGTGCGTTTGGAGGTTATGCTGCCACGTTGCGATCGTTCACTGCACTTGTCGAAGCTCGCTGAGTCGGCGGCCGAGGAGAAGGCACCTGCACTTGACTGAACGCTGTGTTCGGCGTGTCTCGGAGGTGATGTCGGGGTCCTTCTCGGCGTATCAGCGTATCGTGGCGAGGCCTCGGCATCCGAAGTCAGCGAAGCGAGATACGTTTGTTGCACGCCGCGGCGAGAGATCCCGTGGGTTGCTCGGTGTGAACGTCGGCGCGAGTCGCAGTGAAAGCGACTGAATGCGCGACGCTGACAAATGGCGCGTGAGTCGGCAACAGCGCGCGGCCTTCAAATTTAGGGGGTCGAACGCCTCGTGGGTGAGGAATTCGACCGCGACATGCGGGTGACGGTCAGGGTCTTGAACGACCTTGAATCGTAGCAAGTCCACTGCGATTCACGACCGACTTTTCGCCTTCCAAACGGCGGTACTACACACACACACACACACACACACACACACACACGTTTTTTGCGAGCTCACACGTGGATGGGCACGTGTGAAACGAAATGAGGCGTGATACGAAGCACCGATTTTGAACGCGCACTGCACGTGTTTTAAGCACTTCACCCGACCCGAACACGAGGGAATCCGACTCGAAGGACCAAAATGTTTGAGCCACGGGTCTTGGCGAGCTCTCGCGATTGAGAGCCCAGACGTGCGTGCGCGAAACATAAAACGTGATAGCCCGGACCTCGTGTTCGTGAAGGAGAGGGTGAAGGGCAAATTAAAACGTTCTTTAATGTTGTATTGAGACACTGAATTTATTCACTGTTCGTGTGCTTACACGTGTGGTCGTGTCGCGGTATAATTGTTGGTTTAAATAGAAAAGCAGGGCGGTTAATTGCGTCGGTTCTGTGTCAGGTTTTGTGTGTGTGTATGTGTGACTCACGTGTGTTTGAAGAGGCTCTCGCGCTCTCGCGAAGGTGACATGCAGTAGGCCGTCGGTATCGGAGTGGGCGAGCGCGTGCAAGCGCGAGAATTTATGCGCGCTGGCAAGTTCGAGAGAGCTTGAGCACGAGAGTGAAAGTGGGGACGGTGAGCGCTTCGGCACCGATAAGCGCGCGATCTGCGCTATCGGCCCGAACACTGGTGAAAAAGTTTTATTCAAAGATTGTAAAAAATGAGAGTAAACGCTTAAATACATTTGCTAGTGAACATTCACTGGGTTCTGGATTATGTAATCAATCATGTGTGTCAAAAATATTTTATACTTATTAAATTTGTATCCTGTTTTTTTAAATTTATGTGACAAAAAAATGAATACATAAATCTCATATATTGGCGTACTCAAAATTAATTTATAGCACTGTTATCGTAATATTGTATAGTTATATAATATTATACAATAGAAAGCAATGTAGAGAGAGAGAGAAAATATTAAACTTAATCTGTGAAATGTAATACATCTAGACATTCCAAGTAATTGTACAAAGAAATATTCATACAAAGGCGTATATGTTTTGTTATGATTAAATCTATTTGTTTCATAAGTTAAGTCGTCATAGTTAAAAACACTCCTCTCCACGATTATTACTTAACCCATTCTGAATGGTGGGGGGTTAGAGTTTTGCATTCAGTTTTCTGTTGAAAAGCAACAAAGCAGTGACGTTGTGTGCATAGAAAATTTTTAGTTTTGAAATGGCTGAACAAGTGACACCAGACTCCCCAACTTATTGCTGAGTACGACCTACGCATTGAACAAGTCGAATTCGAAGAGAGTGACTGTTGGTCTGACGTACAATAACGGAGAATTTCGATCTATGGTCAAGCTGGCAACTTCGAGTGTCGTGTCATTCGTCAAATTTGACAAAAATACCTGGGGCCAGCTCAGGGACCACTTTGATGCCATCAATAGCTATTTCCAAGATTTATACAGATTTCAACGTGAATATGGTCATCCTAACAAAATGTACATGGAGTATCACGATCTCATATTCCAAATGTCCTACAATTCCAAATTGGTACTGATCGAGGAGAAACCAGTATTTCAGCAGCTAATGAAAGAGAAAAATAATGAGGGAGAGACGTCTAGAAGGAGTAAGAGAGATTTTCTTCAAACCATTGTATACCTGTCTACAGCAAGTGACAGTTGACGGTTTAAAACAAGTGTCACTGATTATAAATGAACATCTGGAACAGCTTGAAGAGTATTCTCGTAAAGCTACTCGTATTTACAATCTTATAGTGGAATATATGGAAAGAGTTAGTGCACAAGATCCAGAAATGTTTAATAAAATATATAAAAACTCTAGCGGTTTCGAACAATATTATGCTCTTTATAGCAACGATTTTAATAATTATATTGCTGAAAAATTGTTAAATAATATAGAACAAAAAATATTTGATATCATAATGTTAGAAATAAGCGCATATTTCTTGTCGCATGTATATCGCACTATGGAGACTAACTATTATATGTAACAAAATAATACTGTAGATAAAATGAAAAATCAATAAAATATAATCATTGTAATTAAATATATATTTATTTCAATAACCGTACTTACCAATCCTACCAATAATCCTTTACACAAACGTCTTCTTATATATATATATATATGATGAAAACATTAGCATAGTAAACGTCTGTTATGGAGTAGTAGAAAAAAGGTCTCACAAATATAGGTCACTGACCTCTCTCACAACAGGGCCTGGGGTACATTATCTAGGTCATAAACACATACTTACATTGAAAAATACTTGAGGGTACCCGCATCTGTTATGCTGAAAAAAAGTTCGTACAACTCTGAGGCATCGGGTCTATGACTTCTTTGTATACAGAATCCCTACAGCTACTGTTTATGTAAATAAAAAACTAATTAATTTTATCTTAAGTACTTACTTGTTTGTATAAACAACCCATTAAGCTACTGTATGTTTATATAAACAAACACTTAAGATTAGTGGAATGACCTTGACCTAATCCTAGATGTCCGCCGTTTGTTTTCGTCTCCCCTACCATTCCACTTACTACTAAGGGTAAAACTTGTATAATACAACAAAACTAATTTATCTAACAAGGTCTGATAACATCCCAGTTATAACTTGCAAGCACCGGGGTCATGCCTTGCATGCGAAAAGCGAATCAGTTGTCGTGCCGTGTACCGTGCTATAGTTTACCTGCTGGGCTTTGTCATAATTCTGTATATATCTTTCAAAAATATAATTATTAATAATTATAATAATAATCTAAATAATTATAACAGAAGTTTAAACCCAACATCGAACAAAATTACAAAACTTTTTTTTTATTAAAATTTTGCGACGTTTCGAGGGTCTAGAGATATATACCCTCATTTTCAAGCTGGATAAATTATTGCAGAATATTAACAAAAAGAAAACTACACTTCGATGCACTAACAGAAAAATTATAGAAAAATAAACATACCTTAAGACTTATGAACTAATGCATATTAATAGATATCGATTTCTATAGTCGGATTTTAATTGGTGACGACTAATCAAATCGGTTAAACTGAAAAACAAAGGCCGGAATAATTAATATTTGACTTGAAAATTAATTGAAAAAAGGAAAAAATTAAATAGTTAAAAAGTCAAAATCGGGCAAAACACTCGCTTTCACTTAGACCTCCGCTCTCTTCGCTCATTATTCGTTGGCAAAAACTGAACTCTTTAATTAATACAGGTGTTAACGTTTCGGAGGACGGTGACGTACTGACCGTTAATACATTACAAATCTAAAAAGGGGGGAGGAGAGAGTTTTCCAAAATCATGAAAAAATTAAATGAATAAGAGGGGGAACGAGGAATTATTGTAATCTAATTTGAAAAAGAGAAAAAGCTGAGGAGGTGGCTCACATGTTGCACTGTGGCTCGCGAGAAATAACTCCCGTACAGTTGCTCTTAGAGTTGTGCTGCTACCTGTTCACCTCACATGGTTCGCTAGTAATCGTAGCGCTTGATGTGGACTCCGTTTTCCTCACGCGGTAGCTAAGCTTTTCTCTTTTTAAAATTAGATTACAATAGTTCCTCGTTCCCCCTCTTACTCGTGTAATTTCTTCATGATTTTGGAACTCCCCCCACCACCCCACCCTTTTAGATTTGTAATATAATAGCGGTCAGTACATCACCTTCCTCCGAAACGTTAACAGTAGCAGTTTTAATATGGAACAAACTTTATTCACAATCCATTTTCTTTATTAAGTTTTGCATTCGTATTCATTTTTTTCTTTGCTTTTTTGAAATTACAAAAAAAATATTTGTGAGACGTTTTGGTGAGAACACCCATTTAAATGATTGTGATAAAAAGATGATTATTATTTGTATGAAATAAAATGTATAACATTTGTCCACAATTTATGTTTCTATTTTGGTAATTAAAAATTAATGTTTGGTTTGAATGAAAAAAAAAGATATTAAAATACAATAAAAAAATATGTAAAATAAAATAAATAAAATATGTTAAATATTATAAAATAGACAGTCTGACTATTTTTTTTATACGAATGTCCTTATCAGTACATAAAAAATCCATTTTAACCTTTTATATCTTAATAAGTTTTTAGTTATAATACATGTAACTGATAGTTAATGAAATCTATATAATATAATATATTTAATCATCAATTAAGTTACCAAATATGTTACAGGTATAGTGATTTTCTCAAACTAACGAAAAGCTTAACCCATCAGAGACATTATTCATAGAAAACTTGATATTAATCGTAGTAATACATATTCATAAATTCTACAAATAAAAAAAATGTTTAAATGCACAATGTAATTTCACAACATATTAAGCCATAATTGTCATACGGTTTAAGATTTGTTTAGATTAAATAACAGGACCAATGATATGAAATCATAAAACAATTATCAGCGTTACACCTATAGGACGCATTAGAAATTTTATAGAAATAAAAACTTCAAAATATATCTCATAGTGATAGGTAAAACAAATCTGGGACATCAATATATTCCATAGATTTCACATTTTATAATAATAACTAATTTCCATCAATGCATATTTGTGTATTAAAAAAAAATTTCTGTATTTCATGTTATTAATAGTATTTCATTTATTAATAGTGTATTAATAGTCTCCAGCACATTTAGATTTTATGTGCCGCCAAGTATGTTCATAGTCATTTTAAAATTAAGAATATTCTACAAAATTAAAAAGAGAAAAAAATAATAGAACAACTAAAATGACTTAGAAACTGCTAGGATTTACGCTAAGCTAAAAAGAATACTCGACAATTTCTAATATAATTTCACAACTTTCTTTAGCCAAATTTTGCCATAAGAAATTGGTTATATGATAAGAAATTGTTTATCTAATTGGCATTAATGGGGCAAATATAAGCTGTGACATCAATTTCTATTTATTCTATAACTTTCTTAAGGACAAATTTAGATAATATCAAAATGTAATAAAGAATTGATTATTTAGTTAGAAATATGAATTTGACGTTATGTAGCAAAAAAATATACTCTACTTTTTACATTATCAAAAAGGGATTATATAGATACAGTAACTAAAGAGATTTTAATTTTTAATAGCATTTAAACTGACAAAGATTTTTCTATTGGTCTTACAGTCTAATCAATATTAATGGGCAATCAGATTGCCCTTGTTTATAATCACCCCTGCAGAATCTGAAATAAACTTATATTTAAACCTGAAAAACATATATTAGTAATGGACGATCTGATCGCCCCCCACCACTCAAACGCCCTACGTTTCGAGCCTGCTCTGGCTCTTCCTCAGGGACTGTCCTGTCCTTTACTAATATACACTGCGCACCAAAATTATCGCAACAAAATTTTTCATCGAAAAATTGACATTTTTCAAATGCTTGTAACTCGGTCAATTTTCATCGTATTGAGATAAATTTTTTTTCATTTTTGTAGGGAATTATGTGCACTTTCAGGAAAAAATGATATCCAATAGCTGCGAGACAATGCCACATTGTTATGTCTTAATTAGGCCTACCAACTTTTTTTCTTAAAAAACGCAATGGTTTGCACGTTTGCCTGGATTACCAAAAATTTTTTTTCAAAAACCACAAATACCATCATAAAGTACACTTTCCAATGAGTATTAAAAAAAAATCGACCCTCTACGATTTTTTTTTTGACCGAGTTATGCCATTATAAAGATATTCCTATGTTTTAGCCAAATACCGCCAACATCAGCATTACCCGATAC
>UELV01166772.1:0-11129 GCA_900490015.1 Megastigmus stigmatizans | reverse complement strand
CACACACACACACACACACACACACACACACACACACACACACACACACACACACACACACACACACACACACACACACACACACACACACACACACACACACACATTATACGAATTTTTTCAGGGGCAAATAACTCGCTGGGCAAAATGTATAAATACACTAACACCCACACACACTGCCGAAGAACATTTCCATAAAGAGTCCCGAGCTATTGCACGCAAGTCCAGGCTCAAAAATATATTTTAATAACATTTGTGCGTCGCCTCTCGACGTCACAACTGCACTATTAAAATTTTTATTTGCTTGTAATAATCATGATATTTTGCCTAAACACATTAATAACTTTTTGAAACACCATGCTTACGTGAATACACGATAGGATTATGAGCGCCAGTGTTACGAATAACATTACTGCGGACGATCTTTGTGTCAGGGTTTTACTTTCCCTGAACAGAATTTACATGTAGGGTATTCCTGGAAAAATTGACATTATCGTCAGGAACAACCTTTCATTTTTTGTACACTGCCGGTCCTACAGGTGAGCTTCCTCATAGAAGATGTCTCGTCGTTATCAGAATATTCCTGGGAACCTGGACATCATCTACAGGAACAGCCTGTAATTTTTCGTTTCGTCACTATTAATGGCTGCCGTTATTTAGAAAAACAGCGCAGAATTAATGACTGCCGTTATTTGTTAGAACAGAGCACTAACAATGACTGCCCTTCTATTTGTAAAAACAGGTCGCAAATAATGGCTGCCTTTCTATTGATAATTCTACAGTTTTATAATATTACTTGATACACAATATTTTTTATGCATATTTCATTGTTATGGTTTGTTTAGTTTTGTTTAGTTTGAATATTTTTGATAATTGCATCTTTCGTTACTAAATATTTAAATTGTTTTTGTTCATCACTCTTGAAAGAGCGTCTTATAATTGTCCATGACTAAATACTGATGTAGGTAAATATACTCCAACGTTTGGAAAGATTGTCCTTATGATTTATTAATTGTTATGGCATGAGCAAGCAGTATAGGAAATTGTCTTCGTATCATATTAAATGAAATTTCTTAAACTGGTGGTGATAAACTTATTCGCGGTATTATAATATGAGAGTCTTTTTTATTACCTGTAATTACTTTCGCTAAATTTGTAAATTCTTTCGTTTCTTTAATTACCAGCGTTGTTCCATTAAATAATATGTAGTCTAATTTAATTTCTTAATATAGATAGGAAACCGTTGCATAGACTTTGTATTGAAGTAATACAAGTTAATTTGAATTTGCGGGTATGATAGTAGCATGTAGAGTTGTATGCGTGAATGTGTCTGCGAAAATATGATGTAGAGGGAGGTATCTCTACTTCCGGGTAGCGGTAGGCGGCTCGATGAATCCGCCAGCGACCGACTTGATTGCAGATCGTGATCAAGTCAGTTTCTCCTCGAGCATCTAACAGCTTAGAACTCTACGCTTTTCTAGAGAAAATTGACAGGTGCGTTATATCAGACACTGTGTCAACTCTGTCAAGAGAAGCTTATGAGTAGGAAAAATATAAATAAATGAATGATTTTAAGATAAACGATTAGTTAATTATTCAATCTCATTTATTTTTCTCATTCTTACATACTTCGTCTACCTTAAAAGTCTCTACATTTCTTAAATTCTTATTTAAATTTCTATTTAAAAGACAGATAAGTTTCACTTTCGTCACAGATTATGAGGTGGTAGACCATTAGGCATTAAAGAGTTTAAAAATTCTATTAGCAAAATGGTATCTAATAGGTTATTATTAGCATCATCTGCAGAATCTATATTTAAATATTCTCTGTAACTTCCTTACATTTTGTGCATTATGTTATTATAAATTATTATTAACTTCCAATTCACACAATTTATATTTATTGAATCTTTAAAATTATCTTAAATTTATCACTATTTGATAATAATTCTTGTGGAAAATTTTTACTTCATTATCTTGTTCGATTTTTGTATAAAAATTACTATCTCCTACTTAATAGCCAGGTCTTGAATTCTCTATTACCTTTTGAAACGCGTTTGTTTTCTTTTGGCAACTTTCTTTTAAAGTTTTGCCACAAATGACTTCTTTTAATGCAATTTTTTATTATTTGAATTCTATTTCTGCGTCTAACTATTGGTCATGTTTGTCTGAAATCACCAGAAACAATTACAACTTTTCTCCCAAATACTTCATTATTGCTATATAAATCTTTAAATAAAATCGATCTACTGCTTCGAAAGTATATTTTCATTTTGTAATTTTTTTTAAACTGCATTACTTATTATGTTGAAAGTAATTCTTTGAGTATTTGTGATATCCCACAGAAATTTTATGCTAAGTTCTATCGCTGTTCTAAATGCTGCGGCGCTTACATTCGCATGAGCTTGAGCTCAAAGTAGATGGCTGTTGCCAAATTCTTCACCATTTTTCCATCATAAGCGAGCCATTAAAAGCACACAGTACGACAGGCTATTTACCTTTTTCACCTTATTGCTAACCAAGTCGGTGCATTGACAAGGGGAACCCATGATCTCCGGGAAAGCGATTTTGCTCAAACTTTGGAAAGTAGATTCTGGACCTGAAAATGAAGTTTAGAACCAATATTTGCGACCAATGGGCAAATTTTACAAGATAACCGCTACTTAAGCCAAATACGTAATTCGTTCATAAATTTTAAAATTAGTTCATTATAAAAATAATGAAGAGTTTTAAGTGCGAGATTGTGTCTAATTTTGAAATGCTCATAACTTTCGAATGAGTAGAGCTTTTGAATTTTACAACCTCTCAAATTAAAGGTCGGGTTCTCAATTTTTATTTGTGATTTGGAAACATTTTATATTTTAGTTAGTCGTTAATGTGTAAAGCATGAAACTACTGTATAAATTTTCGCGTGTTTGGTTTGAATAACGGTTATCCTGAAAGATTGTTCCCATTGGTTGCTAAAATTGTTTATGAACTTAATTTTTAGGTACCAAAAACTACTTCGCAAAATTTCAGTAAAATCACTTTCCCGGCGATCATGGGTTCCCCTTGTGAGTGTAAGATCACTTATGCTCGGGTTAGGGTCGGCTGCACGTGCATAGGTTCGGTGCACCTCAATATAGGGCGTTGGAACGACAAGACTGAAGGATAGACAGAATAAAAAAAAGACTTCGCTTTTCGGATGAAACATATTAGGTAAGAGCGATTTCGAATACTAGCCAATATTATACATAATTTAAAAGAATAATTACTATAGCTTAGGAGTAACAGCGTATTGGAAAAGCGTTTGATCTCCAGAGCATCTATCAGTCTAAATTAGTTATTAACTTGCCACGTATCTTGTTGCTGTAAAACGATAAATCATTTTATATTATTTAAGGTTGGAAATGATCCTTACTAACAAGTAAAAACACTTTTAACTAAGTGACCGACGTTTCGAACGTTTTATTTATACCTCCCTCTTCAGGGCTGTTGGATACTAGTGCACAAATAAGATTTTCAATATGAATATTTTGATCGCACGAACAAGCAACATATACAACTTAATCATTAGATTTACAACACACCCAAAAAGTATTGTGCTATAAATTTCACTGAAGTGAACATCTTGTCACTAATTTATGTTTTAAATAAATGTTTTGAAAACTAAATGGAGTATGAAATTGCAATAAATAAATTCTATATAGAACTCACTTACAAAGGGAACCCAAGGAGTCCGGGAAACCGATTTTGATGAAACTTTACGGAGACATTCTTTGATCAAAAATATCAGATACGTGTCTCGTATTCTAGTCAAATGGGCCCTGGGGCCCGAGTTAATAGGAGTAATTATATCAAGTTCATTATATATTATTATTTTTCCGAAATCCAAATTGATTTTTTAAGATTAAATCAAATTCATTAATAAAATTTAATATTCCATTGTGTATTATTTTTTCGAAATTTTTTTCTTTTGGGAGATTAGTGAAATTGGTCTGTAGTTAGTAGGAATATGTTTTTTGTTAGATTTGTGAATTGGTGTTACTTCTGCTATTTTTAAGGGATCTGGCCACATGACTTTGTCTATACAGAGGTTAATTATATTTCGTGTCTTTCTCGAGGTTAAACCATGTAGTTTCCATTTTGCTCGTCAGATGTGACAACTTTAGAGTAAAAAAAAGAAGTGGCACAGCGCCCTGTGTGCGGCCAACTCAAACCTCAAGCCGGCCTTCCGTCTTGTCAGCAGCAGAAGCCAAAAGTGGTTCAGGTCACTTCGGAACGCAACCTCCGTTCGCTTCCCCACCCAGTATCTCCCTTTGCCGGCGCACAGGCCGCACCGCACGGCAAACGCGGTGGTCCGCCATTAGTTTTGGAGTTGCCTTCCATTTATAGAAAGACCGCTCCCATCACCCGGTCGGCCATGAGGCCGGCCTTCAGCAAGGTGCAAACAGTAGATAGAAACCATTTTTTTTCGAGGCCAAGGAGAACTGTTTATGTATGATAGGGTCTCCCCCTGTGTGGGACTCTCCTGTCCAAATGGTAAGGCATATCCACTAAAACCCCTCCGCCTTGAAAACACGTGGCAGTTTACGTTCCCTCCCCTCCAAGGCTTTTTTTCAAGTAAAAAAAAGGTTTGAAAAAATTTGAAAAATATCATATCCGACGTATTTTGAGCTGTTCTTTCGAATGGTGATACCAATTTTTTGGTAAAATACTCCTGCAAAAAATATGGCGTGTTTTTCAAGAAAAAAAGTGAAAAAATTCGGAAAATTTCAACTTTATGAATTTTTTTCGTAATGAAAACGCAATGACAATAATTCAAATCATAGCAAAAAAAGTGCAATTGATATGCAAATATCACGGAAAAGTTTTTATCATGACCCTAAAATATTTTTAAATTTTCCAAAATGGCCATATTTCATAAAATCTCAAAAAACGGAATTTTCGGACAAGCTATTTTTCTGATAACTTTTCAAGATTTATTGTCAAATGAGAAATGGTTTCAAAGAATTTAGCAAGAAGTTGGGGTCTTATCCGACATTTTTCGAGTTGTTTTTTCGCATTTTGAATACAAAGTTCAAGTAAAATGCTTAAAGATATATAATAATGGATTTTGATGAAATGGAACGGACATATTGAAATTCAAACATTAGAGGGAGAAAAAATTTTTCCAGAAAGAGAGCAAGGGATAGAGAGGTAGAGGTGGAGAGAGAGGAGGAAAGTAGGGAGGTAAGAATACTAGCGTGGTATGTAGCAGGCTTAAAAAATACAGAGGTGGAAGAATGGGAAATGATAAGAGTTACGACATCATAGCGATAACAGAGACGTGGCTGGAGGAAAAAGAGGAAGGGCAAATGACAAAAAAATTGAAAGAATTCGATCTAATTGTGGAAGGGGCAAGAAGAAGAAAGAAGAAAGGAAGAGCAATGGGAGGAATAATATTGGGAATTAAAAAGAATGTGGGAGCATGGGAGAGAGACTGGGGAAGTTGGAAAAAAAGAAAAAACGAGGAAGTAATACGTGGAGAACTGAAAGTAGGGGGAAAAATGGATAGTGGGAGTAGTATACATGAGAGCAAAAAGCAGGGAGGTATGAAAAATAATAGAGAGGGTGAGTAGGGAGGAAGATAGGGAAAGAATAATGATAATAGGAGACTTTAACGCTAGAACGGCTGAAGAAGGGAACTGGTCATGGATTCAGGAAGGAAGAAGATCGAGGGACAAAATAGAAAATAAAGAAGGGGAAGAGATGCTGGAAAGACTAGAAGAAATGAGGATGACAATAGAGAACAGGCCGAGGGAGGGAGATGAAGAAGGGGAATGGACATATATAGGGGCAAGAGGAAACACGGTAATAGACTATGTGGTAACCAATGAAAAGTTGGAGAAAGAAATAGAGGAAGTGAAAATAATAAATAAAGGTGAGTCGGATCATTTGCCAATCTCGATAAAATGGAAAGGGAAAATAAAGAGGGAGGAAAGGAGAGAAGAAAAAAAATGGAGGGCAGATTGGAAACAAAAAGGAGTTAAAGAATTTAAGGAAAAGATGAAGGGAATAAGGGCGAGTGGGAAATGGAAGAAACTAAAAGAAGAGATACAGAAGAATACGATGAAAATGGAGATAAAAAGAGGAAGCAGGAAAAACGGATGGTGGGATAGGGAGTGTGGAGAAGAGAAAAAGAAATTACTAGAGAAGAGGCAGAGACTAAGAAGAAAAGAAATAGAATTCATGGAATGGAAAAAGGCAAAGTACGAGTATAAAAACCTGATAAAGAAAAAGAAGGCAGAGGAGATTGATAGGATAGTGGTAGAAATAAAGAAAGATAAGAGCGGTAAAAAAACTGTGGGAAGCGGTAAGAAGCGGTATGGGCAAAGGGAGGAGCGGTATAGACGAAGATATAGGAAAAGAAGAATGGTTTAACTTCTTTAAGAGACAAATGGAGGGAAGAGAAATATAGGAAGGGGAAAGAAGGAGAAAAGAAATAAGAGAGTATGGAAAAGAATCAAGGATAAAAAAAAACAGGAAGTAAGAGAAGCAATAAAAAAATGAAAGAAAGAAAGGCGGCAGGAAAGGACGGCATAGGAAATGAGCCATGGATAAAAGGAAGAGAAGAAGTAGAGGAAGAATTAAGAGAATACCTGCAGAAAATATGGGAAAAAGGAGAGGTTCCGGAAGAATGGAGGACGGGATTGGTGGTACCAATATATAAAAAGGGAGACAATAAAAAGGTAGATAACTATAGAGGGATCACATTGATGGATACGGGATATAAAATTTACTCGGAGATACTGAGGAAAAGGCTGGATGAACACCTGGAGGAGAAGGGAAAACTAGATGATACACAATTCGGATTAAGAAAAGGTAGAGGAACAATAGATGCGATATATGCAATAAAAAATGTGATAGGAAGGGAGATAGGAAGAAAAGGGGGAAGGGTACTGGCAATTTTTGCAGACATGAAAGCGGCTTTCGACAAAATTAAGAGAGAAGTGATATGGAAAGCAATGAAAAGAATGGGAGTAGAGAAGCAGCTCAGAGAAAGAATAAAGGAACTGTACGCAGAAACGAGATGTACGATAAGAATAGGAGAAGAAGAGACGGAAGAGTTTGAAGTGACGAAAGGAATAAAACAAGGATGCCCACTGAGCCCGGTACTGTTTAACGTGGCGATGGCAGACTTGGAAGAGAAGATGAAAAACATACAAGAGGGGGGATTGGTGATAGGAAAGAAGAAGTTTGGACACTACCTTATGCGGATGACGTGGCACTGCTGGCAAATAACGAAAGGGCATTGAAACAAATGATAAAGAAAATGGAAAAATTTCTGGAAGGAAAGGGACTGCAACTAAATGTAGAGAAGACAAAAATAATGGAATTCAGGGGAAAGGGAGGGGGTAGGAGAAAAAAAGAAAAATTTGAATGGATGGGAGAAAAGATTGAGAAGGTCAAAAGTTTCATATACCTAGGATACAAAATGAGCCGAAACAATGGAGAGGAAAATCACATAAAATATGTGACAAACAGAGCGAAGATGGTGATAGGAAAAGTCTGGAGCATAGAGAAAAGCAGAATTCCAACAGACTGGAACAGACGGATGAGAATATTTGACGCCATGGTAGTAAGTATAATGATGTATGGAGCAGAATTGTGGGGTTGGAAGGAGAGGGGAGAGGTGAAAAAAATACAAGAAAGATATATGAGATGGACGTTAGAAATAAATAGCAGAACACCAGGACACATAATAAGATGGGAAACGAGAAGAGGCAAGATAAAAATAAAAGCATGTACAAGAGCGATGAAATATGAAGAGAAGATAAAAAAGGAAGAAAGAGGAACGATAAGAGGGGAATACTTAGCTATGACGCTAAGAAGAGAAGGAAAATCAATGATGGAAAAGGAGAGAAGAAAATTTTTTGCAGAAAAAGGATGGGCAGTAGAGGCAGCAAACGTAAAAACGAAAGAGGAAGAAGGATGGTGGGAAGAGATTGAAGAGAGACATAGAGTCATAGAATGGCAGAAAACGAAGGCAGAAATAGAGAATTCGAAATATGCAAAAGAACTCCGAAAGTAGATGACGGAGGAAATGATAAGAGAATAAAGGGAGTATCTCAACAGGACAGGAATGAACAGAGGAAAAGAATTTACAATTGTTGCAAAATACAGGCTAGGTGGGGAAACGGGAGCAAGTATTGGTTAGAGGAGGATAAGAAGAAATGCAGGTTATGTGGAAAGGAGGAAGAAATAATGCAACACGTGTTTAAGGAATGTGAGGTCACAGGAAAGAAAGAGAGAAGATGGGAAAAGATATGGAAAGAGAGAGATAAATATAGAGCAATAGTGTATGGGATAGAGTGGAAAAGAAGAAGGAAAAAAGAAGAACAAGCAAGGAGGCAGAGAGGCGAAGTCGAAGCAGACGCGGTGAGGCAAGGGACACAGGGTGGATAGGCGTGGAGAAAAGGGTTGGGGATAGAGATAAAAATAATAAAAGCAAATAAATGAATAAAAGTGGAAGGAAATACGTATGGAACAGAGAGAGAAATGAGTTGGAAAGGAAGGAAGAAGAAAACGAATAAGGATACAAGAAAGGAATAAGGATGGAAGAAGGAAGAAAGAAGGATGAAGAAAGAAGAAAAGGTGAAAAGTGAAAAGGAATGATATTATAATAAAAGTACTATCGATTTACGGGGACATAGAATCAAGAATTTAAAAATGTATAAACTTAAAAGTAAAATAAAGATGATTATTATTATTATTAGTTATACTATTGTTGTGATTGGTGTTTTCGTGTACATATATTTGTTTTATATTTTCATGAGAATTTCCATGTTACCCTCTATACCATCAATGTTCATCAAGTCATATGTATGCTTTATACGTTTGTAAAAGTGTTCACTGATAAATCGCTTACCTTATTCGTAATTATTTTCCTCGCATAACGAATATTGCAACATTTTATATTTAGTTGCGTATTTTTTGGTGTATACGTGTTATTGTACATTGAACATTTCTATATTGTGAATGGAATTTAATTTTCAAAATGTCACGAAAGCGATCAAAGACTATTTCTGAATCTGAAGACGAACAGTATACTTCCGACGAAGATGAATCAGTGGAAATAACAAATCCAGATAACTCTAGTTGTTCAGATGATTCGGATTCTAATGATGACACTGTTGAAGAACTACCAAATATCACTTATCATAAAGCTAAAAAAAATTATCGAGTAGATCAAGCTAGGTTAGAAAAAAATCATATTTTCCATTGGGTAGATGGTGAAAAAATATATTCGGATAAGTATGAAAACGAAATGCTTTTGCCTGATCGTGTGAAAAGAAAAATTCTCAAAAGTGAACCAATTCAATTATTTGAAAATTTTTTTTCAACCGAGATAAAAGAGTACATCATTGATGCTTATCGAGAAAATGGTTTCAACTTAGAAATGGATGATTTCAATACTTTCATAGGAATTGTCATATTCACTTCTTTCAACACTCGAAAATCACAAAGAGACTACTGGTCAACAGATCCTTTTTTATCATGTCCAGTAGTTTCTTCGACAATGTCCCGTTAGAACTTTGAAACTATAAAAAAAAATTGAAATACGCGAAAGCGACTGACAATGATTCGAATGATTAATGATAAAGAGTGGCGTGTTCGTCCAATCATGAAAATATTTCAGAAAAATATTTTAACTTTTGGCATTTGGCAAACTGCATTGTCAATTGACGAGATGATGGCTAAATCTTATGCGAGAACATCATTGAAGCAGTTTATCCACGGAAAACCAGTACGCTTTGAGCTGAAATTTTGGGGGCTTTGCACAACTCATGGATACTTACTGAATTTCGACCTATATTGTGGGAAAAATTCACCGGTTGGTGATAAATTAGGTAAGTGCGCATTGGGTTCTCGCGTAGTGCTCAATTTACTTGAGCCATTTTTTGCATAGACAGTCGTCGGAAAAATTCCTCTATACCATCTTTATTTTGACAATTTCTTTACCTTTAATTTAGATCTCGTTGTACATTTGAATAAACTGACATTGAAATGTACTGGTACTATTAGATGGAACCGAATTAGAGGAATGAATATCATCAATAAAAAATCTCAAAGGGGGACATATGCAGTGAAGTATGATGTTAATAGTGGAATAAACTATGTAACTGTTATGGACTCAAAATTAGTATCGGTTGTATCTATAGCGGCTGCAGTGACTCCTTCACTACCTACAAAAAGATATTGTGCTACTGCAAAAACAAAAATAGATATACAATTCACGCAGTCATTCCATCTTTACAATCGTTCTATGAGTGGAATAGATTTGCATGATGGACACTGTAATAATGTTATGTATGCCGAGCATACGTTTAAAAAAATGGACATGGGTGGTTTTTATTCGATTGATTCAGACTGCAATCGTGAATTCAGTAGTTATTTTCAATGCATGTGGAGATGGTACGAAAAAAATTGGAACTAAAGAATTTGTAGTGTCACTAGCTAAAACTTACATACAGAACGGTCAGATGAAAAAAAAACAACATGAAACAATAAAACTGAATCAACAAAAAAAATGTTCCGGTTGTGGACGAAGAACGTTTTTGTTTTGTCAGTCTTGTAGCATATCTCTTTGTCAATCGTGTATGAAAAATAAGCACTGAATTACAAAGTGTCAGTGAGAGACGAGGGGCTCACTATAATCAAGCACCCGGACAATGAGAGGCGAGGGGACTCACTATAAACAAGCACTCCGGACAGAGTGAGGCGAGGGGCTCACTATAATCAAGCACCCGGACAATGAGAGGCGAGGGGACTCACTATAAACAAGCACTCCGGACAGAGTGAGGCGAGAGGCTCACTATAATCAAGCACCCGGACAGTGAGAGGCGAGGGGTCTCATTATAATCAAGCACCCCGAACAGTGAGAGACAAGGGGACTCACTAAAATTAAGCACTCCAAAGGAAACATAATTTTACCACGTTCACGTCGTTGTCTCTGTGTCATGCTAAGAGTAAAATGAAACACAAATTTCTACTTAGCTGTTGAATGGGTCACCTCAAAATTTTTTCCATTAATTGCACTTATTTGCAATGATTTGAATTATTGCCATTGCGTTTTCATTATGAAAAAAATTCAAAAGATGAAAATT
>UELV01166771.1:0-12196 GCA_900490015.1 Megastigmus stigmatizans | reverse complement strand
TCCACTACGATAATCCCAAACGCAGAAAATCATGGGGAATGCCCGGACATGCCTCCACATCTACGCCCAGACCGAATATTCACGGTGCCAAGGTTATGCTCTGCATTTGGTGGGACCAGCTCTGTGTGGTGTATTATGAGCTGTTGAAACCGAGTGAAACTATTACAGGGGATCGGTATCGAACGCAATTGATGCGTTTGAGTCGAGCATTGAAGGAGAAACGGCCACAGTATCAAGAGAGACACGATAAAGTTATCCTGCAACATGACAATGCTCGGCCACATGTCGCAAAACCCGTCAAGACATACTTAGAAACCCTAAAGTGGGAAGTCTTACCCCACCCGCCGTACTCTCCAGACATTGCTCCTTCCGACTACCATTTGTTCCGATCGATGGCACATGGCCTAGCTGAGCAGCATTTCCATTCTTATGAAGAAGTCAAAGAATGGATCGATTTGTGGATCGCCTCAAAAGACGCATCGTTTTTTCGAGATGGTATCCGACAATTGCCCGAAAGATGGCAAAAAGTAGTGGCTAGTGACGGACAGTACTTTGAATCATAAACAGCTAATCACTTTTTCAGAATAAAGCCTCAAATTTTCGAAAAAATCGGCGGAAGCAAAGTTGTGCACCTAATATGATGAAAGTTTATTATTTATAGTTATATAATTACAAATTATAAAAATGTATGTTACACAATTTTTCAAAATTTTTATAGGTTAACCCTTTTTTAATGAAAAATTAAAGTTAAATGTAGTTAATTAAATAAAAAGCATTGTGTTTTAATAAGGAAAAGAAATTAGACTTACCAAAAGAATATATGTGATAAATTTCACGTTATACGTGCTTTTTACACGATTATTTATTGCTTAATAATTATTAACCGCCGGATAATACATTATTTAGGCATGCTTAATTTTGAGCAGGAAACTGAAGTTGTCTAATTGCTGGAATTTTGTTGACTTTAGAGATGTTTTTAGCAAGATTTCTTAATGTGCTCTTTTGAAAAAGTCAACTTTAAAAAGTGCTCTTGAAGAGATCATTTTTTCTGCCAACTTTGGAAATACTCTTAAAGACAACAATATGATGACTTTATGAATCTCCTAAAGATGACTCTAAATGGATGGGTTTCAAGACGTCTAAAAGTTCGCATGTGTTCATTGGGTATAATCGTCTTTCTCGATCATTCCATCTCCATGAATCTTCCGTACCGACACTTTCATACCGATCGGTAGAGCGCGGCAATATTCAAATTAAGGAATAACTTTCCTTTATAGATTTTTTTTTTAAATTGCAGTATCTTTAAAGTTAGTACAGTAAGCACTGATCATTTTTTTTTGCGAATCTATTCCCTTTTAAGTCTATTATAACATATTAGTTTTTTAAAGAATTCTATCTAAAATTGGCTTAGAAATTATTAAAAATGTGTCTTTAATACATGCTAAGCTTAGTTATATTAAGGGAGTTCTCTCGATAATTGAATTGACAATGTTAACGACTTACAAATTTTTATGCAGCAAGGTAAATGATTGAAGAAGATCCAGTTAAAATTTTGAGAGACTACGGTACCCCAAAGCCTAGAATTAAATATTTTTAATATTGCTTTTTTAACACGTAGTCTTATGGGAAAGATTCTTTTTTTTTCGATTGTAAATTAATTGATGTTGACAGTTTTACGATTGTTTTTATATTAATAGAGAGATTTGTTTAAATTTTTAGAAATTTTCTAAATTACCATAGAGTAACTGTGAAATAAGAGGGAGTAGATATTTCATGTATAAATCTCATTTGCCTATAGATTATACGCGCAGAGTATATACCTGTATATACCGACTGCACTGGACAAATCTAGTGAAAATTATGTACTTAACTTCCTACGTATAAGGAGAACCTCCTTCAACATGTCGAAATCTCAAACTTGAAATTAAATATTTTAATTTTTAATACCGCAACGTATTCTAAACTTGTCAAAAATTAATGATGCGCATCATAATTAGTTTGTATACAGAGTTTAAAGAAATCGATCTACCAGAGAACTTCCTCAACTTATTCATTTAAGAAAGTCATAAAATAAATATATATATTGCTTCATTGCGGGTGGATGATAAAAAATAATTTGTTAAATCCAGAAGAAATATGTATTTATTCGATGATATATTTAGTAACTATTTTTTTTTTCTTGATATAACCAATTATTTTATCATCCGTCTGCAATAAAGCTGACTTTGATTAAAATTTTTTTTTTCTCAGTGCACTATATGGACTGTAACCTATAAATAATAATATTTACAGCGCAGCCACAAGTAAGTTTTGCGTACGTAAACAAACGACAGATGATCGTGTGATGGACTTCGCGTGACGCATTCGAAGTAACGTTTCATTTTTTTCATTCTAGTCCCCCAATCTCCAACCCGCGTAAAGTTCGTTCCAAAAAGGCGAACAGACCGGAGAAGTCTTTGTTTTTCGAAAAAAATTGCACGAATTTAACGTACTAATATCGCTTCAGCAAAGCGGACTACAATTTCGGGAACGATGACAACATTACACTGACGACCTTTTACGTTTATGTTTACGTCTTTCAACATCCGCTGTAGATTCAGATATCCTTCTCTCAATATTCTAATTTGAATTTGCATCAGTTTTTCATAACCTTTCCTACGTGAGTATCAGTGATCGTCAGTAACATAATAAATTTATATTTAATTTAATTAAACTTATTTTAATTAAATTAATTATAAATTGGCTTATCTATTTAATTTTTCGCCGAACATTTTGTCCACATGTATCGCTGTCTTAAAACTCAGGCAGTATTTACTTATAAACTAGAGATTATATGCCCCCCCCCCCCCATAGGTACTTTCTTCCTTTATTGTTGGTGGCGGCCGTCCTCTGGAAGATCAAGCAGAAGTACGACATGTACAAGAAGAGGCAGCTTCTTTTTGTGGAAATGGAGCAAGAGTCTAGTCGAGCATTCAGTCAGGTACTTGTTGAAATCGAGAGGCGGAAATCAAACTATACGGACATAATGATGGAGGTGATGCGGAAATGAATAATTCTCTCAAGAAGAAAAAGAAAAAGGTACGTATAATTATGTTAATAGATCACAATTTTGCAAATAAACAGCTCAATTATTAGTTGTATGACCATGTTCAGAGACAGTTCAATTAAACTACTTCAAAAATTACACTTACAATTGTAATTCTGATTTATCAACTGTGTATATTTCGCAAAGTAACAAAATCATGAATTTTAGGACGCTCCAAGTCCAATTGCTTTGGAGCCCTGCTGTGATAACAGGGTAGCGGTTCTTTCTTTACTAGTCAGATTGCCAACCTGAGGGGAGCCTTACACTTTAGTAGGTCAATTTGCTCTCTGGTACGAGCCCATCATCATCAACAACTGCTGTGCTGTGGACAATAACGAGGAGAACTCCTCGTCGCCCTTCACCTACGTAACGAGTTAGCCTCTATGGCTTACAGGCAAGAGCAGCAGAGAGAAAGCCACTACGAGAGCCCGATCAAGGTGCGCAATGTCATCGTCACGAGCAGCAGCGAGAACGAATTGGTAGCCGAGTCATCGATCAGTGCTTCTGGGGCCAGGCCACAGTCTTCCATAGACATGCAAGCGGGGGTTTGTGGCAAAACTAACGGGGAACCCAAGGATCTGCTACTCTCCTTTTCGAGCTGGGATGCCAGTAAGGACGATGACGTAAGGATGAATGACTTTGCCAATTAAGATGGGAACACTGCGCCACGAATGTTTGGTTGCAGTGATTCGATGAGGTTCTGCATGCGTGATGTGAATATCTCGATGTCGTGTGTCTAATATTTAAGTTCTTCATCTTAGTTGACGAGGACGATCGCGAAATTACTTGACTTGAAAACATTTTGCGAATAAATCGAAATATTTTTATTTTCTCTAGCAGTCGTTCATTAAATGCGTTATGATTTTATAATCGAGTCATTTACTAGGTACTTGCATGAAAAACGTTACGTGTGCAGGAGCGATTAAATTCTTATCAGGTCTGATCGAACACTTTCATTACTAAAATGTGTGCAACTTCACATTTTCCTGTTTTAAAATATACTAGATAAAATATACCAAATAGCCGTAAGTACAACAGGAAGGACTTGTTTGGTTATGTATAATGAAAGAGTAAGTGTGTCTGAGGACATACTAGATTGAACACTTTCATTGCTAAAATGTGTGTGCAGCTTCACATTTTCTTGTTTTAAAATATATACTAAATATACTATAGATGAAATATACCAAATAGCTGTAAGTACAACAGGAAGTAAAATTTCTTCAACTTTTATGAATTTATGCAGTTTTTGAACTCATTTTATTATTTAATCAAAAAATTTTAATTTATACAACTCTTCACACCATAATGACATCAATTACAAACAATTTAAGACCAATTACATCAAAATTGATCAATCGGTTGGACCTGTAGGTTACGTCAAAGCCAAATTTTTGAAACTCACACAACATCAGATAAAATAGGCATAGAGGCTTCTACTAGAGCTCATTTTGTCAGGAATCCAATATACTTTTAGAATATTATGTGAAAATTTTACTAATTATTATAATTTTTTTTGTTTTAGGTGAATGAACATCAAAAAATTTATAGGTGTATAACCCCCTTAAACAAATTGTTTAAACAAATTAATTTTGTAAAACTAATGGCCAATTTGAATTCAGCGATGCCTCGAACCCCTTAAATCATATGCGGTTGCCCAATTCCTTCGGCCTGGAAAAGGGTTAAAAGATATATTTCAATTTTATATGAATTCGGTTTTGTTTCCTGTCGTTTATTTAAAAAAATATATTTCATGCTATGTGGGACATAAATCCTTTTCTTTTATACTTAAATTTACAGAATTAGTATCAAAATTTCTTTGACTAAGATACGTGCATTTTTTGACATACCTAGAATTGCAAAAGTAAAAATAAAAATAAATTTGAATACTTTGGTAAGATATCTTCAGATATAATAAAATGCAACACCAACATAAGTATTTCAAGTAAAGGTTATTGCTTGCTATCATACCAATAAATAATAATAAAAAAATTAGTTTCTTCCTAGTGTTTTCATATGAAGGAACTTCCTTTTGTAAAATATTCTGGCAATAATTTTGAAAGGCCTTTGAAACATATACAAATCACAACATATATTATGCACTGAAACTAAGTAATAAATAATGGAGCATTAAGATGCATTAAGATCACTGGACAGTAATGCTTTTAAGTTCATTGTTTAAAACTAAATTATGACACTTTGATTTGAAACAATCTGTTAGGTACAACATAAAGCTCATAGTCTTTTGCAATCAGATTGTATGTAGGTATAAAAACATCAATTTTTGATAAATTTTTTACTTATGTCCTTTGATGTTCCATGGTATGTAAAACACTCAATTATGAATAGAGATGCCAGATAAGCTATCAAAGCTACCAAATATGTTAACTCCTATGGTAGTTTCGATATGTTATCTTGCATCTCTATTCTTAAAAAACTGATTGCTTCATTATTAACTTTAAAATAATAGATTTTACTTTAATCATAAATTATTATCTTGAATAACCTTGAATCTTTATTCTTCTCGGGTACCCCATAAAGCTCATACTCATGTCCAATCAGATTGTATGTATTTATAACACCATCAAATTTTGATAATTTATTTTCTCTAATGTCCTTTGATGTTCTATGGTATACAAAACCCTCAGTTGACCCTTTCGACATTTAATTTGAATTTCTCTCTCCCATTGTTGTGTTAATCAAGCATGGCAAACTGTCATTTAAAACACTCAATTGACCCCTTCGACATTTATTTTTAACTTCTCTCTCCCATTGTTATGTTAATGAAACATTGCAAACTGTCATAAAATACTCAATTGACTCCTTCGACATTTAGTTTGAGCTTCTGCCTCCGAATGTTGTAGCAGGGCAAACTGTCAGAGTTCTAATATTATGGGTTGCAAACAGTTGCTAACTTTTTAATTGTAACATAAAAAATCAAATCGTTGTATGAATTATACCAAATTTTAATCAAGGGGCGCGGCAGCGCCCCCGATGGCTTTTTATATCAATGCAAACGTATAAAAGCTGTAAACATAAATTTTTTATGAGCACTAAATAAAAACTTATATATGTAAATATTGCAATAAAATGATAAGATGTCGAGTTTTAGTTGTATTTATTCTTTATGTAACAGCGATCAAAAAAAAAAACCATGGACCCGATAATTAAGAATTCAAAAAGTATGTAAAGGATTGTTAAACTAAAAATACATAGTATAAACTGAAATCATGTAAAAGATTCTTAAACCGGAGATGTAGGCAATTATAATATAGATGACTTATACCCCAAAGAGCTATGTATAAAATGAATTGAAAAAAAAAATTTAATAACAGCATCATTTATGTACCATTGCGCTTCTTAAATATTAAAAATAATATTAACAATTTATGGTTTTTCGAATTATTTTTTATTTAATAAAAGTAATTTTTTTTAATAACTATATAAATATAAATTAATTTTTTCTTCGTGACTTCATTAACTGCAACTACCTGCTCTACCTGCAATCTTGCTAAGTTTTTTAGGTTTTGCTCGTAAGGATTGAATCTTTTCCGGTAAAAATCCGATTTCTCCGGCCTTCCTGCCCTTGTTCCTCCTTTCCTGTCTGAAACAAAAATGCGATATAATAATTTTTAATATCCAAATTCACGACTAAAGCAGAGCACACGAAATTTAAAAAAAAAATGAAATATCTGTGAATTTTTTTTTAGATAAAAGTAATTAAAATTAATTTGTTAACTTTTTAAATACATTTAATAAATTTGTGTAAGATTTTATCAATGCCAATTGTCTTATTATAACATTTCATTATTATATAACTTTATTATTATTTTCCCTCACTCGTTTAACTTTATTATACAGAATAGTATATCACGCTACGTGGGCCGAAAGTACGATATTACTCGCTTCGCTCGGGCAGCAACACACGCACGCCTGTAATATCGTACTTTTGGCATAGTAGCGTATACTTTTTTTCCTCCTACCGGGCCGAAAGTTCGTGTAACATTGATATAATATAATATAAATTATTTAAAAATTAGATAATAAGAAAGTTTATTTAAGCCATGCTTAGCTAAATACTATAATTTGTGTTAAATACACGCCATAGACATCTGCGCATCTACTCTTTGTAGCTAATATCTGTTGGTTCGCAATTTTTGTCGATTAATATTTATTGATCGTGAACAAGATAATCTCAGTGGTTAACAAGTTTTTGAAAGCTGTATAATTTAATAAAATTTTTGGGAATTAAGCAAGCACAGTAATATTAATAAATATGGAATTTTATATACGTTTTTCATAACATTTGTAATATTTATTACAGTTTCTCAGTGATATTCTATAACAGCCTACAAAAGTTGTGGAATTGACTTGTTTAGCTGCTTCTGTTTCAGATGATTCAGAAGATTCAGATTTCATTGAAGGGAACGTAGAACATATTTTAACAGATTTCGAAATTGCAGGAAAGCTAATTGCAGATAAAATATTGCCAGTAAAATCCTGTGCGAAATATGAATTAGTTTACAGTTATTTCCTGAAATAGACTGATAAATCTCATATAATTCAATATACAGAAAATGCTTTTCTTGTTTACGTTGAAGAATTAACAGAAACTATGAAATCATCTTCCTTTGTGAGCAGGTGGTCTATGTTGAACACTACTCTACGTCTTAGAAATAATGTGAAACTGGATGACTATTATAACCTAACAGCTTTCCTAAAAAGATTTAGTACAGGATATAAAGCAAAGAAAGCTAAAGTTTTTATTTTTTCTCAAATTATGCAATTTTTAAATTAAAGTGATGATTCTATTTATTTGTCCATGAAGGTATTTATTTATTTATTCATAGTATACTTATTTATAAATACGTTTTACTGTTATAATTTGGCGTATTCCGGGTCATTCTTATTTTTGGAATTTGTGGAGCATTACGATGCCATGAACTGTGTAATCTTGAACTGAAAGATGTAGAAGACTCTAATAGTCAATTTATAGTTAGTATTAGAGATACAAAAAATTATTATCCGAGAATATTTGTGATTGGTCCACAACTTTATCAGAAATTAAAGCGTTACATTTCATTAAGATCAACAGATTTTGAAAGTGATAGATTTTTCTTAACCTATCAAAAAGGTAAGTGTATTAGAAATGTTATGGGTAAAAACAAAATTAGTTTAGTCCCTAGAAATATTGCATCGTACCTGAACTTGGAGAATTCCGAGCAATATACTGGACATAGTTTTAGACGAACCGGAGCTACCTTGTTATCAAATTCAGGTGCAAATTTAGTGGATTTAGAATCTTTAGGAGTCTGGAAAAGAAAATTTCTGAAGGAATAATAAATTCAGAGAAAATGTCAATGTTTCCAAATGATGTTACTTTAGCAAATACTTCTGTATCAAGACCAACAGTGGTTACACAAGTTTCAGTTGATTCTAAATTTGAAAATACTTTGAAGGAATCATCAAGACAATACCCTTCTATTGTAGAAATTCAGAGTTCAGAGGAAAACAATTCTTTCAATGTATTATCAATACAAAGATCCACAGTAACTAAATTACCAGTAATTAATAAAACTATTTGGCCTTCAAGAACAGCTACGGTGATTGGACCTATAATGACCTGCATTGATTCGAACAAGCAATTAAGACAATCATCTCCTTTGAATGCCATTCAGAATCTAGTAATGGATTTTTCGAATGAAAACCCACAGTTTCAGAAATTTTCAAGTCCGATAAATCACAATTCTCAGCAGTTTGAAGAAGAAGAGAAGAAAGATCTTGAAAAGACTATTCTGTCGTCCAAATAGGGGAATGTTTCAAGGGCCTATCAGGATGTAGAAAATGAGAAATTGGATGAAGTAAATGTTGATAGTCATGGTGCTAATAGATTTGTGAACTGTCAAATAAAAAAACATTATAATTAAGAATTATTATTCATGTAACTATACATAGTTTTTTACTATAGTTTTTTGTTAATTTAGTAATAGTTTGATTCTAATTATTCATTATCTTTTTAATAAATTAATTTATGATTTTGAAAACAAGTATTGACTTTGTAGGATGTGCAGGTCCTACTTGTAAAGAATGAAGAGAAGGAGAGGTAGTAGCTTTACATCTGCTTACACATAGCCTCGGTTACGGGCTTAAGCTTTGGGTTGGTGACTACATCTATATATATATATATATGTTTAAGTATTAGTGCGCTGGTGGCGCTCTTGCTTGTAAGTTGAGGTTAGTGCCCACATCACTCACCCTTTACATTTTTTATTAAGAGGAGGCTAAGTTCATAATAAAGTCTTTTGCGCTTATATTTAATATCACTTGTAGTGTGCTTATTAGAATACATTAAATGTAGAGACAATCGGCAATAACGCATTAAAAGTAATGCGTTATTATAAATGAGCGCTTATTTTATGCGTTAGAATTCACATTATATGTAAAGATGATCGGCGATTGCATTTAGGTGATGCATTGTCGTGAATGATCTCTTATTTTATGCATTTACATTATATGTAGAAGTAATCGGCGATTGCATTTAGGTGATTCATTGTCGTGAATGAGCGCTTATTTTATGCGTTAGAATTTACATTATATGTAAAGATGAAAGGCGATTGCATTAAAGTGATGCATTGTTGCAAGTGAGCGCTTATTTGTGCATTAGAATTCACATTGTATGTGGAGATGATCGGCGATTGCATTTAAGTAATGCGTTCACATGAGTAAGCGCTTATCTTATACGTTAGAGATTACATATGTGTAGCAGTGTTTATTTAATTGCATTTGACTAGTAAATCAGAAATCACATAGAGTTCCAAAATTGCTTGCTTACGTGCAATTGTCTTTTTACAAAGTGGTAGTTATTGTACGTTGTAAAGCTACGCGTACAGTTGCTTTGTTTCGATTGCTACTACCGAATCTAGTTTAGATATTACAATGTTTTGGGATGATTATTGCTGTGTCAAGAGTGAATCGCATTAATTGGCTGTAGTTAAATGATTCGGTTTTAATTTGATTTGTAAGTGTAGATGCGAACAAGCAGTCTAGCATGTTTGAGTGTATGAAAGTTGATGCTTGTTTGATATTGCAGTTAAAGTTATGTGTCTTTGACCATACGATAGGACACCAAAAAAGTTCTTGTGAATTGTACTCTTTTTTTTTAAGAAAGGGAAACTGGAAGGAGAAACAAAGTGAATAATGAAAAAAGAAGTCCGATGGTATTGTGCGTGAGTTAGTCTGCGAGTAAAGAGTGCACGGAAAACATCTGACCCTAAAATTAGGTGGGGGGTTAGTATTGTTAGTACTTTGGGACGAGGCTGGAAGGTTAGTCGCTGTGGTCAACCTTGACCTCGAAAGGCTCATAGAAGTTGCCCCTGTAGGAGGAAGAGCTTCTTGGAGTTACATGAGCTCCTCGAGGTTCTGCGTGGTGGCGAGTGGTGTCGCCAAGGTTGATTTTACACCTGACCGCGCTGAAATGAAAGAGCGGCACCCTTGGTAAAACGGTAGTTATGAAACGGGGGTTGAACGTTTGGTTGTTTTTATTATTTCTGCCAAGGCAGTTAATGATTGTAACCTCGCGCACCTGTGAGTGCGCGAGGTTTCAATCATTAACTACCGTCCACGCCCTGATAATAGGGCAGTTCCAGCACGGTCAGGAGTGGCAGTGGTGAGAGGTCAAGCCCCTCGCCCTAAATTTCCAGCCCAGTGAAATGGAGGGTGTGAAGCGTTGGAGCTGTATTAATGAACTTCTGCAAATTGCTTTCAAAAAATCTACTGCCTTTTAGGCTGAGCTCCTCTAAATGCATGTGCATATAGAGGAATCGCTCATGTACAAATTCTAAAAGCTCGACCGTCGATTTCACGTGCTCCAGCCGGAGGGTCCTCAACTCATTGGTAGAGATGAAAACCCTCTCGGAGAGCAGCCAGACCTGTTGATCCCGATGTTGAAGCAGTCGACCAGGCTGAGCTTCCTGAGGACTGCATTGTCTTGGATAAGTCGAAAAAGTGGCTCCACACGTATTTGTAGGCAGTTATACCGCGGGACACTTAGCACGCACCACTTTTGAATTAAGTTTATTCGTAACTGGATGTAAAAATAAAAGTGCAGTAGGTCTCATTCGACGTTACTTTGTGAGCAGAATTCAATGGTACAGCCAGAATTAATGTAAAATTTTTAGTTGAAAAGATACAAAAATTATTTTCCCATAAAAATTTTTTCAGTAAATATTTCTGCCATATTCTTGTAGACGAGATAAAAAAAGTCGAAATAGTCGTTTTTGGTTAGCGATAATATTTTTATCCTTTCGTAATAAATATTAGAAATATTTATTATTCATCGTCGTTATCGAAATTACGGAACTAAAATGACTGTTCCAGTAGGGTTCGTCGTCGTCACGTTATCGAGCGGCAAGCGGAGTGCGGCAACTTCTCTCCGGTCTCCGATGATCTCGGAAAAAAGTATTTTTAAGGTTACGGATAATACCGACTATACGGAGTGTTGTTTTGTCAATTTGTTGATATCGCGAACAAAATTGAGATGGAGGATAATAGATAGCAGTAGATAAATATTTTCAGCATTGCATTATTTTTTTTTCTCGAGAACCAAGTAGAGTACGAACCGACATAATTATTTTTTCAAAAGTGGCGAAATAATTAATTAATTTATAATTACCTCGTCAAAGAGGATTCTGCTGTATATTTTGAAAATTTAACTCAGATTTTCCGAGCAAAATATAAGCCAAGATGTACACTTCTACGAAGGTTATAGAATATGCAATATCCAAACTAGTAGAGCAGATACTTGACATTGCAGTTTACGAACCATGCACGTCTAATTATTATTAGGTGTACAACTTTGCTTCCGCCGTTTTTCGATAGATGGCTGCAGCGGTAAGTGCCGGTTGAAATAGGCAGGTCAAAAATTTCATACAGTAAGCTTGGACATCTGTCAACATAATGATAGCAGCACATAAGTGAATTTGTGTTTGCATCAAAAGTGTATTCTCGATCGAAGATGTCAGTTTTCGAGCTAAATTCTCGTCATTTGCGGGAAGTGTTGATTTTCTGCTTTCATTTGAAGAAAACTGCGGCTGAGGCTCATCGAATGCTCTCAAG
>UELV01166769.1:0-13889 GCA_900490015.1 Megastigmus stigmatizans | reverse complement strand
TCTAAGATAAGGGCAGAACAGCGACTAAGCCTTCTCATACAAAATAATGAAGGCGCCACTGCCCTTACGGACATGAAAACTCGCATTTTAAAAGCTGTTGAAGCTAAAAACATTCCCGACATAAATTCGTCGAAAGTCGGCTCAAAGGCAAAAGAAGAGGCGCTGGTCAAAATTGTTGTAGAGCAGCCGTCAACACAACAAAAGTTGTAGAGTAGCAAATCATGCGGTGGACTGTCCATTCAAGATATGGGATTTTTACTTGACATGCCAGTAAGAGAGGATAATCGATTCGTAGACAAGCATTCTAAATTAGTAGATTTAACCAGCAATGAAGATGTAGAAATTGCATCACGAAAGCGCCTTTTGAACACGTTTTTTTCGCCAAATTGAATTTCTTGTGCGTATTTTCTGTGCACGAAACATAATAGAATCTTGTATAATTTGGACAATAAGCACGAAAAGTTAAATTTAGCACATGACTTATTAAAAATAATTTAAGTTCATACATGTATTGAATACAGTCTCTCGTATTATTTTTAATCAACTGAAAATTAAATTTTAAGATACTTAAATTGCTTGATAGTTTATTCTGTACAATCAAAAAACCGCTGCAAAGTCATTGGAATTTAGCTTCTTCAAATTAATCATTTGTTCCAGTATATTATTATACATTTTATATAATAATCTTGATTATCGGTTTAAAAATTGTACGGGTATATATACAGACAAATGTTTTTAGGCATTTAAAAAAAAAAAAAATTTCACCGTTACAAAGCTTTCTCTCTGAGGAAGCAATAATACAAATATTTATTATTTATTAAACAAATAAAATATAGATCATTTTTTAACAGGTTTCAGTGCAAATAGCGAAATATTTGCGCAACAAGTCGACGAAGCAAATAATCAGCATACTATGCGCATCTTGAAAAGGCTCAATGACATTAAGATGGCTATTGAAGAGGGATTCCAGAATCTTATTTGGAACTTAAAAGAAAAGCCAATGGAGAAGTCATATGATGTTAAAAACGAGTTGAATGAAAATGAAGAAGAGACAATTTATACTATTTTATAAATTATTATAAATTATACTTTAAATCGACAAGTGATGTTATTATAAGTAAATTATAATTAAATTATTATAAGTTTGTTTCGTTAAAAATGATATTATTTGTATTTGTAAAAAAGAAACAGGGTCAATACACTTATTTCTAGAAAAATTTTCGTTATGACATTCAGAAATGTCGCATAAATAAGCAGTATTGAGTCTCCTTTTTTTTTCGCTAACGAAAATCTCTTTCTTTAATACACCTAACAGAGGACTAAGTGTATAAAACGTATTATTTCAACACATTTCAATTCGTATTGCATTGATCAGTATCACTTATGATGTATGTATAGCGATAGATTCTCTATTATCATACACAAATTGTCTATCTTTATAGATATATCACTATACACAAATTATAGTAATACTTGTCAATTAATGCAATACAAATTCAAATGTGTTGAAATAATACATTTTACATTATTTGGTACTCGTGTTAGGCGTATTAAACAATGGCAACGTATATCCTATAGTTTGTAAATCAGCGACGTTTGTAAAAAAACGTGTTATATTTATTATTGCACGCTTGAATTTGCATTCAGGATTCTATCAAAATGAACGAATTTGTATTGCGACCAATTGTTTCCTGCTTACATGCGTATATTAAATTTCTTATTCAAATTTAATTAATGTTTAATATTTAAATGATTAAGAATCAATAAAATAATTGATTAAAACTGATTTTACAGTGTTACCATTTCTTAAAATGCCGAAGATAACGCTGAATTTTTGACGTAAATGTATTAACGCTTATCGACATCATACGTATAAATTTTGCGAAACGTACGTAAAATTTACTGAATAAGACCCCGGGTTACTCGTCGAAGAATAACCTGTCGGAAAAGCGGCGTCGGAGCGTGTAAGCCGCGCGTCGAAACTCGCGGCAGCTCACGTGAATCACGCGAGCGCAAGCGAACTCGGCCCGTTCGTCGGAATCGAATGCACATTCGAATTTATATTTTGAATTGTTCCTCCATTCGAGTGGAGTTGTATTAGAGCCACGTTTATGAGAATATATTGTTATTATTTCATTTGATTTAACTGAGTGAGTGTCATTTCGCGACCTCACTCGGTTTCCCTTTTCCCCGCCCGAGCGAATACCGCCCTCCCAGATCGTGGCGAGCTGGCCGGCAGCGAAGGCGAGATAAGCCATCCGGGTTCACCTTTTCAGGTACGAACCACACACACGAGAGACAGCGAGAGCAGCTGTCTCTCACTCAAGAATAGTCGAGAGGAAAACCTCTCGCCATTGATAACGGGGTCCGGCATTGTACGGAGGTGCGATTGCACAAGCGGCTAACCTCCGGCCGCACGTCCTGTCGCATCGTGAGATCACGGCTGCTGAACAGCAGCAACGCATCATCCCGCCAGGGCAAGATGCCCTGGCCGTTGCGCTAACCGCCAGACAGAACCCCGTTACAATATATATATATATATATATATACATATAAGACGAAAGATTAAAGATTAAAATTTCTTCCGACGCTATATATAGAAATACCAATGCTTACTAAAATCATTTCCGACGCTATATGTAGAGAGAGTTACACAGATGATATCTATATTTTAATATTACAGAGCAACCAGAATAACATATGTATACTTAATATACGTATTGGGAGATGCCAAAAATAATTTAATTACTTAATGTATCATTCAATTTGCAGACAAAATGTGTATTATATTAAAATTATATTATAGTCTATACATCTAGGTGCAGGGGGACGACGATAATAATGTCTTCGTGTAATTCGGACGTACTCGACGGCTACATGTATAAGGTCGCCTATGGTGGGGTCTAATTAATATGCTCCATAGCTTTTCATGTCTAGGTGTGGTATTCAGACGCAATCGATGTCTAGGTGTATAGGGTCGCTGATGATGGAGTCTAACTACTGCGCTCCGTAGCTTTCCGTATTAAGGTTTGAAAATCGGACGTACTCGATGTTTAGGTATATCAGGTCGTCGATCATGGAGTCTAAGTAGTGTGCTCTGTAGCTTTTCGTGTCTAGATGTAGAATTTTTTTTACTTATTCGATATCTGGGTGCAAAATGTCGCCTATGATCGGATCTAAGTAATGTGCTCCATAGCTTTTCATGTCTAGGTGTGGTATTCGGACGCACTCGATGTCTAGATGTATAGGGTCGCCGATGATGGAGTCTAAATACTGCGCTCCGTAGCTTTCCGTATTAAGGTGTGAAAATCGGACGTACTCGATGTTTAGGTATATCAGGTCGTCGATCATGGAGTCTAGATGTAGAATTTTTTTACTTAATTGATATCTAGGTGCATAAGGTCACCAAATTAGAGGTTTAAGTAGTGCGCTGCGTAGGTTTTTGTGTTTTATGTGAGGGATTCGGTCGGACTCGAAGTCTAGGTGTATAAGGTACCCCATTATGGAGTGTAACTACTGCGCTCCGTAGCTTACGTGTCTAGGTGTAAAATATGAACTATTGCGATGCCTAGATGTATAAGATCGTCGATGATGGAGTCTAAGTAGTGTGCTCCTTAGCTTTTCGTGTCTAGATGTAGAATTTGACCGCATTCGATGTCTAGGTCTATAAGGTCGCTGAATTTTGAGGTTTATGTAGTGCACTGCGTAGGTTTTTGTGTCTAGTTTTGTGATTCTATCGTGCTTGAGGTCTAGGTGTAGAAGGTCGCCGATGATGGAGTCCAAGTAGTGAGATTCGTACTTTTTCGTGTCTACGTCTAGAATTAGAACTTATTTGATGTATAAGTGTATATGGTCGCCGATTTTGAGGTTTAAGTAGTGCGATGCGTAGGTTTTTGTGTCTATTTGTGGGATTTAGTCGTGCTCGATGTCTAGGCGTATGCGGTCGCCAATGGTGAAGTGTAACTAGTACCCATCGGAACTTTACGCTTCTAGGTGTGCTAATCGGACTTATTCGATGTGTAAATGTATATGGTCGCCAATGATGTAGTATAAGTAGTGTACTCCTTAGATTTTCGTGTTTAGGTGTAAAAATCGGACGTGCTCGATGTCTAGGTATATAAAATGGCCGATGATGTCTAAGTAGTGAACTCCATAGCTCTTCGTGTCTAGGTGTAGAATCTGATCGTCTTCAATGTCTAGGTGTATATGGTCACCATTTGTAACGACTTACAATTAGTAGTACGATGCGTAGCGTTTGTCTTCTAGGTGTAGAATTGGATAGTACTTGATGTCTAGATGTACAGGAAGCCCGATAATGGTGTCCTCGTATACATGTACAATATATATATTGTGGATGGTGCGAATTTTGTAAATAATAAAGTTTTTACTTATAATAGCTTTAAGTTTTTAAGGTAAATATGCAGTTCATTAATTGTTTGTATGACAGTGAATTAAATTCCTTTTTACTCTTTATTATTAATTTGTATAAAAAAGTCATTAAAAAGCTTCTATCAAAGCGTAGACTGGACGTCACATTTTATAACCTACACCAAAGAAACTGTCTGACGCCGTACCGCCACGTAAGTTCATAGTCATTTTAAGATTAAGAATATTGTACTAAATTAAATAGAGAAAAAAATATTAGAACAACTAAAATAACTTACAAACTGCTAAGATTGCTGCTAAGCTAAAAAGGGATACTTGTTAATTTCTAAAATGATTTTACAACTTTCTTTAGCCGAATTTTGCCATAAAAAATTGGAAACTGATAAGAAATTGTTGATCTTATTTGTATTAATGGAACAAATAGAAGCTTCGACTGCAATTTCTATTTATTTTAAAATTTTCTTATGGTCATATTTAGATAATATCTAAAATGTAATAAAGAATTGATTATTTAGTTAGAAATATGAATTCGACGTTATGCAGCAAAAAATATATTTTACTTTTTACATTATCAAAAAGAGAAAGAGTTAATATAGATACAGTAACTAAAGAGATTTTATTTGTTAATAAGATTTGATTGACGAATAAATGTAATTGTGCTGTGGAAGAAACATCATACTTGCCACAAGTTTTACCTTTTTAAAGGTAATTTTTATAGATATATAGTTTTCTTTATATTTGTTCATTTTGGTTTCTACATTTGACCAGGTTTTACCTGTCGATATTATAGACAGTCAGCATATGATAAGAGAGAATTTTTTTGGCATGGTAATTAGAAGATCATTCACATATAATATAAAAATAAGCTGTCCTAAGATTATCCCTTGTGGTCTCTAGTGTTTAGTTTTAAGAAATTGCTTTTCACTTGACTTATCCTAACCTTTCGCATTCTACTGTTAAGGTTACTTACTGAAAGTTTGTGTACGTTTCCTCTAGTCCCCTCCATACAATTTATACAGTAAAATCTTATGGCTCACAATGTCAAAAGCTTATGCCAAGTTTGAAAAGGTTACATCAATGTGTATTCTCTTGTGCAGATTTTCGTACATTTTATTTACAATATATACATCGTTTGTTCCTTTGTTGTTGATGAATCCAAATTGTTTTGTATCCAAAATATTATGTTTAGAAACTGTTGGAATATATGTGAATGTGCGCCTATATGTACATGCGTATAAATCAACCGTATGCCGCTGTGAGGTAAGGCACCGAGTGTTCCCCCATTCTTGCCCCTCATACTTAATAGTGATGCTGAAGCGCCACTGCCCCTGCTTCCCGGACATTCGTACAGTATAGACGCGAGACGTCCGGTATTGTACGAGCACTTTGCAAAGTTTTTAATAAAGTAGTTAACAACCGCTTATTTATTACATTCGTGTTGTATTATTTTATTTCTCTGCGATACGACGTCCAAAGATGGCGTGCTTGAAAATAAGTGACGAAAAGTTTATTACGAGTGTCATTGATGGTAATTACAGTTAAATTTTGTTACGGATGAACAAGAGAGGTTTGCGTCTATTTTTCTTTGTTACACAAATATATACAATACGAGAGAGTAAATTTATTTTAATATTTATGTAGATTGCATGAAAATATAAGAACTAAGAAAATATACAAAAACAAGACGGGAGACGAAAATTTGAAAATTTAAAGAAAAAGCAGGATAAAGCTAATAATCGAGTTCAAGAAAGATTAGAGGAAAATAAAAAATTAAGTGAAAATTAAGACGCGGCATTAAAATTGAATGTTCTAAGAAAAATTGATAGGGTCGGCAGTGACGCGATCGTCATAGTAAAACCTGCGAGATGCGCCAGATAGAACGCGTCAACAAAGAGACAGCGACCAGTGTACAATCTGGCTTCCTCGCGCGAGTAAGAGAGAGAAAGTGAGCGTTCAGAGTATAACCCGGCAACCGCGCGAGTTATACAATCCGGCCTCCGAGCATCTCTTCTTTAGTAGTCGATCGCTCGACCACCTTATCATCTCTGGGGAATGTCAACAAACCAAGAAACTAAACATCGTTCAGCTGCTACTGTGACCTGGGAGACAAAGAACATGAGCCAGATCATAGAAAAGACAATCGAATATCACTATTAAAACGAATCACAGGCATGCCCCGCGGCAGGGCTAGGAATCAATATCAAGCAGGTGCAGAATCAAGATCGCCGTCTTAAATATGCTCTAAGATGATGGTACATTGCGCAGAGAGTACGGGAGGGAGTTCCAAAAGTGCGCACATTGAACTTGGAAAGATCTCATTCCTGTTTCAGTGCGCACATTTGGTATTGAAAGTTCCTGGGCAGCACGCCTGCTTGTGGTCCTGGGCTGATGCCTGCTGAAAAAAGCTGCCAAATACTGAGGTTCATGTAATCGGAGGATTATAGACATAATAATTGCAGGAAAATAAGTCCTTCGAACATCAACACGCAACCAGCCCAGTTGCTTTCTATAGGGGGTGATATGCTCGTGCCTCCTAACACCATAGATGTATCTCATACATGTATTACTCACTCTCTGTAACCGTATTCCCTATGGACGCATCAAGCAACACCACAGCGCAATAGTTTAGATGGGGTACGCCTGAGACTTCAACCAATTTTCTGCGTAAAGTCTCGGTGGTACATGCCCTGATAAACCACAGGCTGCAAAAGGGCTTTATTTACTTTTTTAGTGAAACAGTCGACCTGCGGTTCCCTCGTTAATTTACCATCTAATGTAACACCAAGACTCACGGTTGTGTCGTAAAAAGGCACAAGCGCCCCTCCCACCAAGTCAATACATGTCAATCCCTTTTCCTTTAATTCATTAACATATTTTCTCGAACCAAAAATTATAGCTTTGGTTTTTTCAGTTTTGAGTCGAAGGGACCCATGGCTCCGCCTACGTCGACACTAGCCGTGCCGCATCAGATAGGCGAGATATTCCCTCCAGAATTTCATCTGCAGGAGTCTGCAGATAGACCGGAAGGTCATCGGCATATAGTATATGCCTGATGGCCCGACGATCAAATAGATCTTTTAGGTCATTGATATAGAGACTGAAGAGCAGAGGACCGGGGACCGACCCCTGTGGTACACCTAAATTTGTCTTAACCCACGATGAAGAACCATTTTTAGATAAAACGCGTTTAGTACGGCCTTATAAATACGATTTAATCCACAGGAGTGCAGACCTCGAGAGCCCGAGACCGCGCAGTTTGCTCAACAGTCTCGAAGGAGAGATGGAGTCGAATGCCTTGCTGAAGTCGAAGAGCAACAGCAAGGCGATCATCCTTCGATCAATACCTATACGAATGTCATTAGTCAATTTAAGTAGGGATGTCTGAGCACTGAGATGTTGTCCAAACCCTGCCTGAAAAGGCTCGAGAATGCCAGTCCTGAAGAGATAGCTGGTAATTTGAGTCGGCAATCTTCGCGAGCACCTTAGAAAGAAAACACAGTAGGGCGATGAGACCAAAGTCCGAAACTGAGGATGGTGCTGAAATTTTTTTTGAAGCCACTAAGTGTGCCATCCACCAGGGGCCCGGAAAGACCACTGAGCAAAGGAGGAGTTGAATAAACGAACTATATAATTCCCCACCACGCTCCTGCGATGAAAAATGAGATATAATGAGAACTACATCTGGGAATGAAACGGGTCGAAAAGAAAACCCATCATCAGATGCAGACTGTATAATATGCATTACATTATCTATATTTTCGTTGGGTGCTACTGATACACCTGCAAAGTGAGAGTTCAGTTCGTCCTGGGTGAAACCATGCAACTCCTACCTGCTTTTATGCAAGTGGTCGAGATTACGCATTTCCCTCCAAATATCTTTCCTATGATCAAGAGCGTCAGAAAGCTGATTACTGAATATGAGGAACGCTCTTGATCCATACGCATTTCGACCTCGTTACGTAAACGAACAAATTCATCCAGGAGCACGGCACTCCCGGTTCTTTTGTACCGTCTATGCATAGCGTCGTGTTTTTTGATAAGCAGCTGAAGCTCCGCTCCAATCCATGTGGCTTTCCCTGTACGAGGAATCACAGTTTACAATGGAGCAAATTCTTTAATAGCCACGAATAGATCGACGCCCAGGCATTCAAGCACCTCATTAATGTAGAAGTCAGACTCTAAGGTATTTGTGGAAAAAGTCAATCAATCGTAGCGACACAAAAGCTCATTGAGCTCAGTCGGGTTTATCTTACTGTAGCTTCGAAAGTTGAAAGTCACTATAGGACGAGACACAACATGAATATCAATGGTAGCGTCAATGATTTTGTGTCTGCTACGAAAATGCGCCAGACTATTCCCACAGTCGAGTACCGTATCGTTATCGTCTATAAGCATTACGTCAATCCACGTATGAGATGTATCAGTATGATGCGTCGGGCAGTGCTGGATGATCTTAACTGAGAGTTCGTCAGTTAATCGCTGAACGAACTCCGAATCACCAGTAGTCGATAACAGATCTGCATTCAGATCTCCCATAATCATCTTGTGGCTGTAGTTAGCATTAAGGTCTCTCAAAGTACTGATGAAATCAGGATCACTAGTAAAAGCTGTTTTAGGTGGGCGATAAATAACGCCCACAAGGATTGGTGTCGTGTTGCCCTTTTGAACCTCACAAAAGTAAATTCAGGAATACCTGGTTTACCAGTTCTGTGCAGCTGGATTTTCCAAGAACTTTAACCTTGTAATCATTACGAATATAAAGGGCAACACCACCACCATTTACGTTTCGATCTTGACGCAAAACACTAAACCCATCAATTTGAATGAATCTATCGTCGACGACTGGGCCAAGTCACGACTCGGCGATCCCGAATAGGTGGTAGGACGGATTATTGCTGAGAAATTGACAGACTTGCCCAATGTGAGCTCTGAGATAATTCACATTGAGAAAGCCCGCTCTCAATCCCCTCTGTTTCACTCCGCCAGCAGACCACCGCTGTAGTCAGGCGGGAGCCACAGCCGCACCACCAGTCTTGAGTTAGCCAATTTCCTCATCAGCATGATGCTGAGAAGCAGAATGACCATTCCCTCTACGGTACGCTTCGGCAATGGCCCGCAGATCAGCAGCGGAGGTGAATACATGAGCGCGCTCACCCACTCCTCCTAACCAAGAGTTTACCACGACTGTGCCAAATGTACTTAAAGCCAAGACTTATAGCTAACTGCTATAGACTAAAAAATTCCCTATAAACTTCGGGGTGCAATAATTCATTGATAAATATTTTCCTCTCTGGCAAGTGCGTAGCAGACTCCGAGCCAAAAGGAGTAAATTTGACATTTCCTGTAGTAAGATAATTATTTGAATAAGCGCGCTTGGCGCGAATGATATCATTGACGCGCTTTCTACTGGCGAGGCGAACCACACAAGACGGCGATCGCCTCGTTCTCGACACCGTAGTACTCCCTGACTACTCCCACTGCCCCCCACTCCCATCCTCAGGCTGTAGGACACGAGCCTCGACAACTTGTTCACTATCAAGTGCAGGGAGGAAAGTGCTGAGTACTGCAAATACCACATTTTGCAGATTTGCAGCGGAAGATGCGACATAAACAATACTATTAATAAGTAATTCGCAACACTCATCACTATTGCCAGTGCGCACGCCAACAGCTCTCACCGCGCGAGCGGCAGGAGGGTACAGAATTTATTCCGGAGTCTAAGGAGGCGGACACCTGTGACGCCTTATTAATATTTTCATTATCATCATTATTAATTAAATTAATATTTTTATTCACTAAATTCTTACTCAAGAGCGAGGCATCGTCAAACATGGTCGATATCTTGCGCAAAAGTGTATTTATTGAATCTTTTAAAATGGAGTTTTCGTGAAGCAACATAAGCCGATCATTGTGCAGACCCTCCAGTTCGGACGATTGCAACTCTAATTTTCACTCAAGAGACGAGACTTGTGTACTACGATCACTTACCAGCTGATTTACTGCAGGTGTGTTAGCTGGAAAGTTAAAAGTAATACTATCAAGTCTCCGCTCAATCCGAGATTAAAAATCGGCCAATATTGTCCCGAGTAATTCAAACTGCGCCCCAGCAAGATCGACCAAGATTGACGAGACACTGGTATGAACAATTGGGGCATTAAGTCCATTAACATTAATGCTATATTGATGCGGCGTGTGCTTAGCTGGTGTAGACATGTAGAACTTCGAAGAAAAGGACGCCTACAGACCGGCAATCCCTTGTGCGCTAAGCATCAATGCTATTAGGCGTCCGCCAACCGGCAAGCCGCGGTACATCCACCAGCGTGCTCCCACTCTTGCCACTGCTGCTGAGCACTTCCCCTCGTGGACAGTTGCTGCTGTCTTTGTCAGGTAAAGGGGCAGGCGGTGGGAGCAGTGTCTCGTCTCGCGCGTGTGTGTTTGAGCTTGCGCTTGCTCGCTCACGCTCAGTCTCATTCTCTGTCTCTTTCTCTCCCGCTCACGCATATGCTATTGGCCTTTGACTTTGTTTTTATACTCGTACTTGCGTTCGCGCTGGTGTTTATTCTGCCGTGAGTTTCAGAACCCACAGAAATATATTTTCGCGTTTTGGCATATTTTGTAGAAGTCAGACACGAGGCGTGACCGCTTCTACTACACTTTGTACATTTTATAAGCGCAAGACTTTATCAGCTCCATCTGGATGTATATAATTCTGCCCTCTTACAACGAAAATTAATAATTTCGACCGCGTCGATGTGTAAAATTTAGAGAGAGCAGAGCGAGCAAGTCTAACACACTTATACAATTATGTACTATCACGCACTTGCTTAATCACACGCATGCGCAGAATCTTGCTGTCGAAAATGTCGCCAAATCGCCAAGGGTCAAAATCTCCAAATAGCTCGAAAAGCGCAGCAAAACGATGCAAGCACAGCACCCCGAGTGTAGATAATAGTGGAGATGATGGCTTACACATAGGCGCACGCAAAAAGTCTGCAACAAAACGCCCGAAGGCAGGCAGGCAGCAGTACAAAAGCTCGACAGCTAGAGCGAAAGAAAGCGTGTATATTCTGGAGACTTACCGGAGAGATAGAGAGAGAACAGGTTCTCGATTGAGGATCTGAATGCTAAGCTGTCATACATGGGAGAAAACCCAGAGAAGGCAGAACAGGAGACTTTTCCCAGCACCGCTTAGTCCCATAGATCGTCTTTGGAAGACGGCGAGTAGCCCGAAAGTCCAAAGGCATCATACTCCGATTTGAAAGGTGACTCAAGAGAAAATGTAAGTATGAAATCTGTCTCGTTCAAGTTTAAATGATTATAGTCAAGAAACGTATCTATCAGAGTATATACTGTAAGCTCATTAACTAGTTTAACCGAGAAAATTCAAATTGAGGTCTTAAATAAACAGTCGGGTATCAACCGAGCTTATAAATTAACGAACAGTTATAAATATGAAATGTTTAAGGCTTTTCTAACCTCCGAATTAAGAACCAGAAAATTAGATTATATCTTAAATCTGGAAAGGATAAAGAATGTATCAGAGAGTAAACTAGCGACAGAAACCGAGTTCGCGATATAATTATAAATCATATAGATATGACATATTATTCAAAGATAGTAGATTTAAAAGAATCGAAGGAAATTCTAGAAAAGGTAAGAGAGTCTAAACGATTAGAGGCCAGAACGACGAGCATATCAGTGAGGAGAGATTTATACAAATATAAATATCGTCCTCAAAAAGAAAATATATCGGGTTTTGCGATAAATACAATGAAAAGATTAGAGAATTGGAGAACATTCCAAATACTGGAAAATTAGCCGAAAAGGAAAAACGAGATATTTTCCTGCAGGCTGTGCCAGAAGCAATGCCTGATATAAATGTGGTCGACTGCGTATGCAGAGAATCAACTTGGAAAGAAATGTCTTTTTTCCAACTAAAGAATTATATTTAACAGGTTTAATCTACTCAGACACGAGAAGAGCCAGCCAAAGCTGACCTATTCACTAGGACGAGCAAAAGAGAGGGTTCAGGAGTAAGAGCATAAATAGAGATGGGCAAAAACGAGTAGGGCCAAGGTATTACTCGTGTAGCATGGCAGGCCATCTGAGACTGCTCTAGTCAGGGGCAGATTTTCTGCTATAGATGTAATATCCTGGGAAACCACATAGCGGTAGAATTCTTCGGTAAGAAGAGCTTAGCTTATAGAAGCCATTGCAGATTATTCATGCTGATGCGATGGTACCGATAAGTCCCTTGTCACATCCTAATTGTTACAAGCTTGTAGTAGTTCTGATTAGCGATTTTTCACGAACAACATTAGCATATCCAATTAAATTTAAAAATAATACACCAGAGTGCATAGACATTTTTGTAAGAAGTGTTCAAAATGTAATCGGAACTAATGAAGAAGTTTACATTCTTAGATAGGGTAACAGAGTTTACGAGCGGTGACACATTTGATGTATTAAATAGCTTAGAGTCGAATTACGGCTTGCGTTTTCGAATACTCCAAAACACAACAGTGCTGTGGAAAAATTTAATAGCACGTTAAAATGAGAGTAAGAGCTATGCAAAACCACTGTTTATACTTATAATAGAACTGTTACGTCCGGAAGGGACGTAAAACAATATTATTTTATTTAAATTATATATCGATATCATTTATGTGGTTCCGGTTACCGTCTCAATTGGATAACTTTAGTATCCAATAGTTTACCGTGAGGTTGGGTTAGAATTTATGAGTCGGAGTCTTTTATGGTTTAAACGTTATTCGTTTATTAAGTACTACCCTAGAGAGATCGCGTATACTTGACGTGTCTGTCTACTCGAGGGACTCTAATTGGGATCGGCTCAATCGGCTCGATCTGTCTCTAATTGAAGCTCAAAAATGGACTGATTAATGTGTCTCTCTGGATCAGGCAGGATACCTCGGTTCCTGCCGAAAACCCAGAGAGGTGGTAAAGGTAAATGTGTCAGGAATCCGTCGAGTAAAGACAGATCAGCGCGTGAAGCAATCAGCTGCGCTTAGTAGCTGAGCTGAACGCCTGACGCGCGAAAAATATGATATTTAGGTGTGTATGAACGACCTTTGAAGAATGTGATCTCTGTGCTTTTGCGGATAGCCAAAGTTAAAGAGATGTTTCGACAGAGGTCGGTATGTGAAATGAAATGTAGAAATGAATATACGTTTCGGGACGTAACACGCCCGAGGCCGCGGTAACGGTGACCTCACTGGAAAATACAAATGTATTATAAATAAACACAATGATTGACCGAGTTTCGCGCAACTAAATCCATGATTAAATCATAACATTGAGAAAAAAAAATATTTATGTCTGTCTAAATAATTTGATTCCCTAATCGAAAGATGATATGAATGTTTTGACTGTGTGAGTGCGTTTCGTCTACATTATTACGAGTCTCTCTCTTTTACAATATTAAAAATGAATAATCCAATATAACAATAATAAACAATAAATACATGATATATAATATGTTGTGA
>UELV01166768.1:0-14292 GCA_900490015.1 Megastigmus stigmatizans | reverse complement strand
GGGCTCAGGTTCTGAAAGAGCATCAAATTTCGCGTAGGAATAGAGGTATTGCATTATTTTTTTGGTCCGATAACATAATAAATAAACACGTTGAAAAGTTAGTAAAAATTCTGATCACCTCGGCGTTAATGGGTTAAGTAAAAAGAAAAAATTCGGCCTTGAGTATAATAAAGTGATGGCGATTTCTCGGCGCTCACGCTTCTCTTAGTGCTCACTATAAATGATTACTGTGAATCGATAGGAGTCACTTCGATGGCGAGAGTGCTTTGATTCACCATGCACATGTTTATTCAAAAAGGAAAGGAAAAGAAAAAATCCTGGGTCCATATATCTGGTTATAAAAATACAGGTTGCAGAAATCAATGTACAATGATAAATGAGACAGTAATGCAATGGGGTAAGATGAGTACATGTATAAATATAATATTAATCTTATTTATTATATATGTATATTAAAATTATTGAGACAAGCGTAAAATTTGCTTGATTAATTTCGCTCGGAAATATCTTAGTCGGAGTTAATTACTAAGCGCGAAAGAAATATTTGAGAAGGCCTGAATCGTTTCTCCTGGCAATGAAAAATCGCTTATACGATGATAGAAAAATTCTAAGATTTCGATTGAGAAATTCAAAAATCAACAGTCTTTCCCGTTGTTAAATTGTGCCGTAAATGACTTTAGTAAGTCGACGAGCAACACATTCGGCACAACGCAGAGACAAAGAGAGACTGCTGTGCATGATTCATAATGTGAATTAAGAATATTTCAAAAAATATAATTATTATTAAAAAAAATTTTATTGTTGCCAGGAGGACGACTCCTTGCACTCCGTGGCGTTTCTATGAGAATTCCTGAAGTTCCACGATGAGGTGACGCGGTGAATTTACTGCGACCAATTACAATTTTTGAAGACAAAACAAAAAGGACTTTAAGAGATTATTTAGTGAGCGAATTGCTCCAGGTAAATCACTTGGTCACAAGAAAATTTGCGCAATTGCTACCGCGAGACCGGTCTCGTTAAAATGGCAGTGCGCCAAAAGAGAGAAAAAGAAGAAATATTTTCTATGTTTCGAAAAGCCGTTCGAATTTTTACGGCTAAACGCGCTCTGCCGACAGAGGAAAACCGCGTCTCACTATGTGAGACGTTCGCGCGAGCTTTCACAAAATGGCGTCTCTGCCAAACGAGAAAAGGCAAGAAATCTCGCACAATTTCTGCCGGTCTTTAATAAAATTACGAGTGCGCAATGAAGGCTACGCTTTACCTCGTTGGGTCGATGCTCCTCCTTGGACGCCGAGGCAAGCCGCGATGAGGCGTGCCGCATGGAGAAGCACGGATGCCTGTCGGTGCTTGAGTTCCAGCAGTTGTCCTTCCTGTCTCTCTTTCTCTCCCGTTGACAAGCCGGCGGTGAAACGAGAAGTGCAGCTGCGGTGATGACTTGGCACGGGCCCGTGCCAAGAGTTGGAATAGTAGTTTTCGAGGCGTCCCTCTACTACTGTGAGAACCGCTTGCTGCTGCTGCTCATGAAAGGGCGTAGTCCCTTGTGCCGATGCTCGTCGAGGAGATGTTGGGTGCAGAGGTGGTTCTGCGTCGGGGTCACCAGTGTGGAGATTCGCCTCTCCAGGTGCTATGGTGAGAGCTGGGAAGAAGAACAAAGACAAGTTGAATATCGTTTGGTAGAGTCTTTATTGAAGGCGCGACTACGTCGCTTAGCTGCCGGAACTAGACTGGCGGTTGGAGCGGCGTGGCGCTTGCGCAGAAGCGCTTACATATAAGTGTGTACCGCTTGCATGTATGTGTGGCGCTACATGCACAGTAAGGTGAGGCTGGTGCCTACAATCTATTTATATTTAAAAGAGAACCGTGCCACTGCACGATTAGACTCTTTTATATTTAATATATTTATTTTAGAAAGAAAACCGTGCCTATGCACGATTAGACTCTTTGATTATTTAATTTATTTGTATTTAAAAGAGAACCGTGCCTATGGACGATTAGACTCTTTAGTATTTAATTTATTTATATTTAAAAGCTAACCGTGCCAATGCACGATTAGACTCTTTGATATTTAATATATTTATTTTAAAAAGAGAACCGTGCCTATGCACGATTAGACTCTTTGATTATTTAATTTATTTTGTATTTAAAAGAGAACAAGGTAAAACAATAAAAATTTGGATTTAAAAACTTACTTTTTTTTATTTTTCCTGTTTGAAAATGATTACACGCGGGAACTTAGATGGCGAACGAAAATTTAAAAATATACAGTTCTTGTTCTTTTTTCTACTGCGGTCCGTGACGTTCTAATGATGTTGCTTGTGACGTTCTAAGATGATGCTGCTGGTGACGTCCTAAGATGCTGAAGAAGAGTGCCATGTCCGATGTGCCTCGTAGGATGCTGGGTGTAAATTGCTGAGTTCGGAGATGCGGGAGTAAATGCGTACCTTGCACAATTTTCTGGCTGTATTTATACCTTCTGGGCCTGCTCTGCCCAAAAAATCCCTTAGCGTTGGAGTGGGAGAAATACTGCTTTCCTTGTCGCTCTCATAGCTCCTTATGTTAGGTAGTTTTTAATATTGTCTAGGGTCTCAAATATTACAAGTATTTTTTTTTACTGGGTGAAAATAAGAACTCTTAATAACCGAGATACTGACAATTATTAACTCAAACATGCATATTCTGCGGCTACACTTAATAAAAGGTATCTATTTAGATTTTGTACTGAACAAAATGGAAAAAATGGTATTTAAAAATTAAGTGCATTATTTGTTTCTTATTTTCACTCTTATATATGACAATTATTATTAAACAAACACTAAACTACTCGCGTAACATTAGGAATTAACATACTTCTATTTTATGTAATCGTCATTATTATTCGCTAATTTACTTTGTATAACTTATTAAAAATAGTAAGTTAACTGTTAAAAACTATAACGTTGAATTAACATTATTCCTGTTGAAAGTTTAATTTACATTGCTAGAATTTAGAGAACATTGTTTTGTGTAAAAAAAATGTATTAAGTACAAATAAATTGAAATAAATGACAATAATCGTTGTAAATATATTAATAGCAAATACATGTTTCAACTGTAGTTGTTTGTTTGAAAGTACGCTGAGTTAGAATAAACTAATCATATATTTAAAAACTGAAAGTTATAAATATTCGGTTACAATTTGATATATTTCACTCAATTGTTAAATTAATTTTTCGCTGCTCGTTTCTAACAATGAAAATACATAAAGAGTGAAATGATTGCTAACTAATAATAACGTAATTCGCAAGATACAATTGGTTATTGTTATTCATTCTAACGTAGTTGCTAAAGTTGATCTAAAATATTAACTGAGTAAAGTTATTTTTAAATGAAAATATTATACCATTAGGTTTCTAAATCTTATTTGCTAAACAATATTTGAACACAATATTTAATTTAAACTAACAATAGAAAAGGGTATATTGGTTGTATTATTGCTTACAAACTGTTTAAAATAACAAGTACAAGTTGGTTGACAATAAACTTGTTGAAAGTTTAAATTACGCTGCTTTAATTAACGAGACGATATTTTGTATAAAATATGTTTTACACAATTAAATTAAAAATAAACGACAAATAATGTTGTAAAATTATGAATCAGCTATAATTATTCGTTCAAATGTAACGCTGCACTAGGACAATTAAATCTAAAACGCAATCTTATAACTATCCATTATTTTAAATAATATAAATTATTGTGCTCGTCCAAAAAAAAATGAAAGTATATAAGGAAGTTTTTGTATTAAAAATGTCTTGTTAAATAATAAGACACAAATGGTTACTGTTGCAACTGTTACTAATTCCTATATAGTTGCTAAATTTAAAATGCAACTAAGTAAAGTTATTTTTATTTGAAGATGTGATATTGTTTGTTAAATAAAATTAGAACATGATATTAACTTAAATGTGAAAACTACTCCTAAAGATAAAAGGTATTAGTTATTATTCATAAACATTTATTTGAAAATATTACTTTACTCGGTTTTTAATAGCGCTAAACAATATTAGAAGCAAAACTAAAATATAATAATTAACCAAGAGAAAGAGTATCGGTTTACTTAAAAAATATTTAAAGACGCTTATTCCGTGATATCTGATTATTTAAAATCTATGGCATGTTTTAAATGTTCGAAAAAGTTCATATTAGCATAAAAATAAAAAGGATAGAAAGGCGTACAATTTTTCATGGATAAACCATGGGAAAATTTCTTTACGCGTCCCTTTCGTTTTTATGGTTTGCACGTGCGGGGCCTGTCTTGGATTTTTCTTACATCTGTTTATCGTAGATATCGGGTGGCCTTCGGTAATCTCTTACATATGTTTGTCGCCTCTATCTCGCTTCGCCCCGATGCACTTTTGTATATTTTTTTATTGTTTTACAAAAGGATTGTGGCTGGTCGGGTATCGGTTTACTTAAGATACTAAAACGAAGAGAGAAAAAAAAAACGCTCGTCGTAAAAATATAAAATACGGTATAGGTCCTTGTATATCTAAGCTCCTAGAGTTGTATATAGGTTCAAGAGATAAATACGGGGAAACATTTAAGGAAACCCTCTCACTAATGTTCGTACGCTTTTCTATCTAATCTTTGTTACATACCCCAAATTTATTGATAAAAAAAAGGTACGTACTATTAGTATATAACTTGAAGCAATATAAATACTCGCTGCACTAATGGTGTAACCTAAACTTGAACACACACTCAAGTTCAGGTACAACTAGATATGATCTAGGGGAATGAAGTGTCCTGTTTTACCATGTATGTGTTCCGTCGATATTGATCCGTGATCTTACCCAAAAAAAGAAAAAGGAAAATCCGCATGGTAACTTATCATGTGATTAAATTCAAAATTTTTCCTGAAGGCGCGCACGACGTTACACCTTTTTTCAAGTGACCGTCATTTTGTGCAGAATTTTAACAGCTTTCAACTGTTTTATTTAAAATTCAAATTGCTTGGAAACTTTCTGATTTAAATGGAAAAAAAAAACAGAAAAAAGTCGGTTTTTTCAAATTCGATTTCCACCAGCATATGGTTTTCAAGGCAAAATAGGCTATTTTTTATGGAAATTTCTACACGTTGATGCCTCATGTGCGTTATGTATAAACTCGTATCATAATAATTTTCACACAGCTAATTCATTTCTTAACGTAGAAACGAGTAAAGAATCGGTGTAAATCAACTTTCAACATAAATAGAAGTAAAATTAAAACATATTTTTTTTATTAGATATGATTGAGTTACAGTAATTTACATATGTGAAATCAGTATAAAAGGTATTGAACTTTGAACTTTCTACATTTACATTTCCTTCAACATCAGTCCCTCGTATAACTCGCTAAGTATAATTATCGCGAATGCCGTAAATTGATCGATCTCCTTTCCATTCCTCGATCTTTTCAGCTCGAAATTTTTGCAGTTCTTCAGTTTTCTAAATTATAAAAATAACTATGCAGTTAATTTAAATTATAAAAATAACTATATTTACTAAATATCAATATTAATAAAGCATCTATTAAGATTAGTGTTAACTTAATAATTGTTTATTTCGCGAAGTGCCACTTCTCCGGAATGCGCGAAAAAGGTTATGACCGTTTGTTGTGATTCAGCGTTCACAGCGACACCGTGCTCCTCATGCTAAACGTGTCCCGTCTTAGCTGCCAAACGTGCCCCGCTAAGCACTTTTTTTGTAGTTGAGAATAACTTTTTTGTCTTTAGTCGTGAAATGAAAAAAAAAAAATTAAGTTAATGTTCCAGAGTCAAGCTTTTTAATGCACCCTTCATAATTATGTATCAATATAAATTAATACTTTAATGAACGACTGAAAACTACTTACCGTCGGCAAGATAGAACTCTAAATTTCAACTTCAATTTATATTAAAAAAATATTTTATTTCTATAAGTTTAAATGCATAAAAAGAAGCGTTGTTGACAAAAGATCTAGTAATAAGAATAAAAATTCACAAATATTTTTATTAAATAATAAAATTTTGACTGCCAAAGTGACCCAGCCTGCCAAGATTACCCCGCTCTCCCCTACTTACATATTTCTGAAAACCATCAGCATTTTGAATAGATTCGTTCGGTAATAATGACAAGTTATGGGTTATAGCGTAATGTTTTAATACACCACCGATGCCATCACATGCTTCTTTCCCGTGTCTAGTTGCAGAAAAAATCCATTTCGCTTTATGGATTCCATTTCTCACTTCATAAAATTGAAAGTTATTCTTGAAATGAGCGTTAGCACCATCAATATATAGTAATATACCATATTATAGTAATATCATTTTTCTTATCCTCAGTTAGTTGTTTCCTACACTCACCCGTTATCAATTTCATAGCTAAAGCAAACGCTGTATCATGTTTCCTATTGTCACTCACTATGGCAAAACTCGCAGTAATTTGTCCAATGTAACAGACCGATGTAAAAATAGAAATTTGTGTATTAGTCCAATGATATCCCTGAATCGCATCTTTCTTAATTATGGCCCAATTTTCTGCAAAATCTCTGTGTAGAATAAAATGATTTTTAATTAAAGGTCATCTTGTTTTTCTAATTTAATTTCACATTGCTGGAGCTCTTTGATTCGCCCATGTTTGCTCATCATATCTTCGCAACTATTCAGCTCTTTTAGATATATGTCAAATGTGCAAATTTTCTTCACAATATCATTTCTACTTAGTAAGTTTTCTTCCGATTGAAAATTTTCTTCGGTTATCATTTTACCATTGCAAATTTCACATTCTCTAAAAATCCAGGAATCATTTTCTGTAGAACAAACAATCATGGATAACAGATCTTGTTTGAGCGTTGAAAATTCGGAGTTACGGTTTTTCAATGCCATTTTTAGAGCTACCGCTATAAGGTCAAAATTGGCGCAATAGACACATTAACATGAATTATTTAAAGATTGGGTTATAACCCATTTTGGTCGCAATTCATAAAACTTAGATCTTGAAATAGTAATTCCTGGATTCTGTTCCGTAAATAGATCGTAAATTTCCTTGATGCTACGAGTCAGATAATAGTTTTCAACTAGCTTAATAGTTTCGGTCTTCACATGATTTCCAGAATGTGGGTTGGGCTTTTCGTATAAAAATTTAGTTTGTACGAGCTTTTGTGAAGTTCTGATCATATAATCTGTGGTTCCTCTTATGTATGATAAAATATAATTATTTGAGAGATTTGAAGGTACTAGAGTCATGAGTCGTAATTTTTCATCATAATCTAGATTTTCATTTTTGAATGCCAATTTCAAGTTTTCATTCCGTTCGTCACATATCTTGCATTCATTAAACTCTATAATTTCTTAATATTGTAATCAGTTTCTTCATAAAAAGTGTTGAATAATTACTTGCGTTTGCGATTGACGTAAATTGGCAGTGATATCGCATCAACGCTTGAAGGAAACTTGAATGGTGATAGAGAAAATTTATTCCTAGTAATAATCACATTCGCTTCTTCATATAACTGGACGCTGCAAATTGAGGCTTCGGAATTTGCAGGCAGCCTACTTTGAGATCCAGACGTTCAAGTAGAAGATGTTAATTCTGTTGGACATAACTTTCGTGCTTCTTCCAAATTTTCTTCAGATACTTTCTTGAGTTATTCATAACATAATCCACACACATAGGTATCTTCTGTTATATCCTTGTTTTTATACTCTTCAGACCTCAATAATCCATTTCCTACATTACCAAGCAATTTGAATGGTCACTTACTGTTTTCATACACACTTTTTATGTACACCATCGAAATCCGGGCATCTCTTAGATCTATCGAATCTAAATTTACTCTTTTGCATATTGTTGAAATATATCTTAAAATTTTAATTCTGATTAATTCTGTGCAATTATTTACAAATATAATAATTGACTTCGATCAAATTATAATTCAACGAAAGGTCAAAGGTAAAAGGAAAGGAAAGGAAATACTGTTATATCCTTGTTTATATACTCTTCAAACATCAATAACCCATTTACTGTATCACCAAACAATTTGAATGGCTACTTACTGTTTTCAGACAAACTTTTTATGAACACCATTGAAATCCGGACATCTCTTAGATCTATCGAAACTAAACTTACTCTTTTACATATTGTTAAAATGTATCTAAAAATTTGAATTCTGATTAATTCTGTGCAATTATTAACAAATATAATAATTGACTCCGAAAAAGTTATAATTCAACGAAAGGTCTTTTATACCCTAATTTATTATATGCTAATATGGTCGCGGGACCGCGGAACTCAAAGTTTCCCAGGTCCCCGAAGAACATCAATCTAGCTGAGGTATTAAAGCTGTAGCCTACCTCATCCAGCGTAGAAGCCACAGTGGAAAAACCACTGGCGACCAGCATGAAGAACCAACTCCGGTGTCGTGATGGCCGATCAACCCTAGGCGAACAGCCACCTTAAAACCCCAGAGTACTGATTTTCACGGCTTTATGTAACCTCTATCTTTCTAACATACATTTTTTATAAAAAAAAAAATTATTTTTGAGAATTAGTTTATTTATATAACAAAATTAATAAATCACAAATAAAAATTGCAGCCCTCCTAAACTACTGCGGTCGTTACTCAAGTAAAATTGCAAAAAAATTGATAGAAAATAGCCTTTTCTGAGTAATGAGTTCCGGATATGTTGTTAATATATTAGCTAATATACTATGCTGGAAAGGGTTAAAGCATTTTATAACAAATAAATGTCAAGCAGATGACAGGATGCTTGCTATAACAAAGATAATAATTGATATCTATTATTTATGTATAGGGGGCTTCGGATTCTTTCCTGGCTATCTGATGGTGATCTTGGATTTGATCTTGACCATGGTCTTAAAGATCATTTAAAGGTTAAATTCAGATTTTTAAATGAGATCCCCTATTTTTGACCCCGGAAATAAAAAGCGAAAAATTTTGTATTCGGATTATGATCTTCGGCACAAAAAAATTTAATGTTAGAGATTATATGGAGATCTAACCGATTATTTAAAAAGGACTACTTATTTTTGACGTCAGAGATGGAAAGAGCGGAAGATTTTACGATAGATTATAACTCGAATTCGTTTGATTACCTTGTTTTGATCACTGCTGACTAATTTTGGTCAATGTTATATGACATTGAACCATGATGAAAGATAGTATCGAGTACAATAGAATGTAGAATGTAGATTAGTTTTTATTTCAGACCGGGGGATATTACCCCATTTGACCTGTTTGCAAAATACATTGATGTCTTTTGGTAAGAGGTAAACCTAGAAGTCTACATAGCAAGAAAAGTTGGAGAAACATTTCTAGAACGTAAATTAGGAAGCTTAGAAACATTTCTGTGAAAATTGCAGAAACGTGGAATAAACATTTCAGAAACCTGGAATTTTCCGCGTTTGATGTCCCAAGAAATGTATTAGAACCGCTTGTGAAATGTTTCTTATACGTGTATGAATTATGAAGTTCCTTTGGTTACGTTGCACAAACGTTTCAGAAACACGTCTTACGAGATCTAGAAAAAAAGGTTTAATTTATTTTTAAAAATGTCCTGATGCCCATTTTAGGTGTTCCAGATGATACTGCACTGAAAAAAAAGTTCGGTTACCATTGCCTATGTCACTGACATGGTAATTGCTTTAGTGTTCTAAGGCAGACGCAGCTGTGCTACAACCGCAATATTTGCCTGAATTTTCGGTTGCGTCTACGGCGCCCTGTGCAAGCAACTCCCGCCTTTTTCTACCGGTACATACAGTTGATCAGTTCAGTTTCCCGAACAGAAAAGTGCGGATTATCAGAGTTTATAAATCAAAGGAAGTATACATTATATAACACACGGTCACACATTAAAACTTTAAAACTCTCTATGTTATTGTGGTGCTTCTTAGACAAGCATTTTTTTAAATATAAAATTGTTTTAAATAAAAAGTTTTTATACACACGAATAATTTTAAAAACTGTAATTTTTGAGGTTAGAATTCCGTTTTCGCTTTCATCTCTATCGTGATTTGAGCTACAAATACTAAATGTCTTGGCATTCGTAGGATGAATTGGTTTCTCCATATCTATAGGAATACTATTTTAGAATCTCCTTTTTTGAGGTTAGAATTTGTTTATCACATTTATCTTGGAAGCGACGGAAGCTAGAGCGCAACGGCCAAAAGTTTTAGGATTTCAAAAGAGAATTTTGAACCTTTTCAGAACAATAGAAAAACGGATTTTAACCTCAAAAAATGAGATTCTTAAAAAGTATACTTATACAGGGTGTTAACGAACAGATTTTCATACTCAACGAATTCGGATAGAGCAAAAAATTCTAAGCAAAAAATCTTTAAGAAACTTTTCTATCCGTACAGTAATTACTGAGTAATCATTGATTGAAAGGAGGAGTAAATCATAAACACACGCAAATCCGTGTTTAGTCGGAGAAACAGTTGGAATTCTCATTTGTAAATAAATCTGATTCTTGTCAACTAGTTCATAAATGAATATCAGTTCCTTTTAATTTTAATTCATTAATAAACAACATAATTTGTAAACATTATCTGAGTTATTGAAAAAAATAACGAAAACCTATTCGTACACATAGCAATAAATTTTGGTTTAAATAATCATAGTTGTTTTTAGACAATTATCTCATTTGTTACAAAATGAATTTAATTTATTCCCAAATATCAATAACGCGTACCTGATGTCTCTGAAATAATTTCAAATCGAACAAAAATGCATACTTTGTGTATCAAATTGTTGCTGCGGGGCAATAATTTTATTTAATTCAATAGGCGTACAGAGTGACACAGCCTCAACGCACCAATTTTGGAATCAGGTTATTCGGAACCGGATAAAAAAATAAAAGTGCAGTAGGTCTCAATCGATGTTACGTTGTAAGCAAAATTCAATGGTATAGCCAGAATTGACGTAAAATTTTTGGTTTAAAAGATAAAAAATTTATTATCCGAAAAATATTTTTTTAGGGAATATTTCTACCATATTCTTGTAGACGAGATAAAAATAAGTCGAAATAGTCGTTTCTGGTTAGCGATAATAATTTTATCCTTTCGTAATAAAGAATAGAATTATTTATTATTCATCGTCGTTGCCGAAATTACGGGACTACACTGACCGTTCCAGTTGGATTTGTTGTCGTCACGGTACCGAGCGGTGAGCGGAGTGCGGCAACTTCACTCCGGTCTCCGATGATCTCGGAAAAATGTGTTTTTAAGGTTACGGAGAATACCGACTATACGGAGTTTTGTCATTTTGTTGATATCGCCAATTGAGATGAAGAATAATAGATGGCGTTGGATGAATATTTCCAGCGTTGCATTATTATTTTCAATCGCAATAACATAATACCCCGACCTGGTACGTTAATACCTCCCGCCCTGCGGCGTTCTGGATTCGGGGGGGTACCGCGTCGCGAATTATAGAACACGGGAGGGACGAAGATTTCGTGTGGGCGAGGGTGACTGACGTGACATACGTCAGCGTGTACCTCACCTCGAACTGTAGCGCCGTGGAGTTTGGACAGAAAGTGTCGGCTCTCGAGGACGCGTTAAGGGACATCACCGGCGATATAATTCTCGCGGGCGACGTCAATGCCAGGGTCATCGAGTGGGGCATGAACACGACCAACAAACGCGGACGGTTACTGTTGGAGATGGCCGCTAGGCTAGATCTAACGGTGGCAAACGAGAGACGGACGACGACATACAGAGGACCTGATTTCGGATCATCCATTCCGGACGTGACGTTCGTGACGGACAGACTTATACCGAGAGTTAGGAGATGGCGGGTGTTCGAGGGCTACACGGCCAGCGATCATCAGTACATCATCTTTGACGTGACGGATAAGACGCGGACAAATAAGAGGACCCTCCCTCCCCTGGTAGGAACCTCAAAAGACTAGACATTGACAGACTAACGTCACAACTAGACCGTGAACCGGAGCCAGTGACGTTGATCCCCGGGGGACATCGCGGGTAAGGAAAGAGTAGAGAAGATGGTACAGGAGACAACGGGGCTCCTGAAACGGCTCTGCGACGCCTCCATGCCACGGAAACGGACTAGACGTGACAAGGGACAGGTATACTGGTGGACAGAAGACATCGCGCGCCTCAGGCGCGAATGCCTGGAGCCCCGACGGAAAGCCCAAAGGGCTCGCAACGCAACAACTGCGACGACTCTCTCGGAGACATACCGAGCTGTGCGACGAAGACTAAGACATGAGATCAACGACAGTAAATGGAAATGCTGGACCAAACTGATCGACGAGGTGGACTCGGACTCCTGGGGAGCGGGCTACAAGATCGTTACCCGCAACCTGGGTCGGAACGGGTCGCCCGCTATCAGAGTCGAACAAACGATGGACAGAATAGTCGATGGACTCTTCCCGACCCACCCAGAACAGGTGTGGACGGGAGTTGAGGTCAACAACGACGAGGTACCGCAGTCCACCGTATGCGAGCACAGCCTGGCTGTGGCACAACTTGCGAGTGGGAAGGCACCGGGTCCGAACGGCGTCCCAGCAGAGATCCTCGGAATAGTTGCAAAACGACGCCCGGGGCGGCTCCTTAAGCTGTACAACATATGCTTGATGGAAGGGTCTTCAGCAAAGAATGAAAGACGGCCCGGCTGATCCTCATTGGAAAGAAAACTACAGACCGTTGAGCCTGCTCAACATAATGGGCAAGCTCTTCGAAATGCTGCTTAGAGCCTGAATACGGCAAGCGGTACACAATGCTGGAGGCCTGAGCGACAGACAATACGGGTTCAGAAAAGGACGGTCGACGATAGGAGCGGTGCGAAAGGTAATCGACTCTTTCGATAGAGCACAGACTAGACCCCACAAAAACAGGCCAATTGTGCTCATGGCAACACTTGACGTACGAAACGCCTTCGACTCAGCGGGGTGAGGGGATATCGTACGGGCGTTTTTCGACGCCTTCCCGTTGCCCTCCTACTTTCTCCGGGTTTTGATGGACTACCTACGAGACCGCTAGATCACTTACGTAACAGAGACCTTACGTAGCTATAGAGCGGCAGACTACGAAACGAGCAATGAAAAGGGGAGTGTGAGATCCGCCAGATGCACGGACAGAGACACTGGCAGACTGGTAAACCCGCTGGATGAACAGTGACAAAGACAAGTGGACAAGATGCCTAATACAGGACGTATGACTCTGGACGGAGAGGGGTGCGGGCCACGTAAATTTTTACTTAACCCAGCTCCTCTCTGGACACGGGTACTTCCGACACTACCTGCATCGGATGGGGAAGGTAACGACCCCGTCTTGCAGGTACTGCGGATACTACATTCGTAATTTTCGTTAGTATTTTTCATAGAATGATTATTTTATGAAATATTTGTTTTTATTGTCGTATATCCGATTTTATAAGTCAATTTTCCAAAATTTCGTATTCATCGTATTTGTTTGAATACTTAATTTATAGTTTACCTCGCTAAAGAGGATTCTGCTGCATATTTTGAAAATTTAACTCAGATTTTCCGAGCAAAGTATAAGCCAAGATGAACTCTTCTAAAAAGGTTTTGTACAGAATATAGAATGTTTAAACTAGTAGTGCAGGTGCTTGACATTGCAGTTGCCGAACCATGTCTAATTATTAGTTAATTATTATTATTATTCGTGCATAGGGTGGCCGATGATGTTGTTCAGTTAATTCTCTCCATAGATTTTTGTGTCTATGTAGGGAATTCTGTCGCACTCGACGTCTACGCATATAGGTATGAATGTTATTACAAAGTTAAATTTGCTCAGCGGCTAAAATTGAGCAATTTAATTTTACATTTTTGAGAAAATAATTATGTCGGTTCGTACTCTACTTCGTTCTCTCGTGCTTCTAAAAATCATTTTGACTGGCAGATAAGAATCATTACTAGCTGTAAATAAGCAAGCTTAAAAAACCGTTCATGTAGTATCCGCCTCTTTTGATAATAGGAAAAATCCTACGGCAGTTTTACTATTAGGTGTACAACTTTGCTTCCGCCGTTTTTCGATAGATGGCTGCAGCGGTAAGTGCCGGTTGAAATAGGCAGGTAAAAAATTTCATACAGTAAGCTTGGACATCTGTCAACATAACGATAGCAGCACATAAGTGAATTTGTGTTTGCATCAAAAGTGTATTCTCGATCGAAGATGTCAGTTTTCGAGCCAAATTCTCGTCATTTGCGGGAAGTCTTGATTTTCTGCTTTCATTTGAAGAAAACTGCGGCTGAGGCTCATCGAATACTCTCAAGTGCTTACGGT
>UELV01166766.1:0-13418 GCA_900490015.1 Megastigmus stigmatizans | reverse complement strand
CACACACACACACACACACACGATTAGAGGGTATATATATATAGTATTGGTATGGCAGAGGGTCAAGAGGTGGCATCTCCGTATACTACTGGCGCTCTCTCCGCGCTGCAGCTCTTTTTTATCTCTCGCCGAGAGTCTCCACCGATTCGGTAGCCTATACAAGAGAGGATATATATATATATATATATATATATACGTATATATATATATATCCCATCGTCCGCGAACCACCGATTAATTTATTTCACCGATTCGTATCGCGTTACGTATAGGACCTTCTTTTTCTATACCGCTTATATATATACATGCATGTATATGTGCGCGTGTCTTGCGATTCGATGCCTCTCGCGATGTCTCGTTTTCACCTCTGCGGAGCTCTGCATGCGCGAGAGTTGCGCGCGACGCTCCGCCGCGTTGATGATCTTTTTGCTCGGAATTCTTTGGCTCGACCATGCGCTGGCAGGTCTTTTCTTTTTTATTTCACGGGGGTTTATCATGAGCGGATGAGGGAATGCGTGTGCTGCTGCTGCTGCACTGATACTTATGCGCCATTGATGAAGATGTTGGGGACTCAGACTTTCTGGGCTTTGATTTGGACTTTTATACCTGTTTAAATTTCGATTTTGTTATATTTTTGATAAAATTGTTTTTGCCGAATGTTTGAAATAACTCACTATATAGCGATTGCTAATTTCCGTCACGGGATTCGCAAGATAAGAGTGAAAATTTCGCATATATCTTCCATGGCAGTCGAGAAGGGATTCCAAGAAATGGAAGATACTATTGTTCTCGTGTAGAATCAATCAATTTGTAAGAAATTTTTATGACGCATACCATTTCATAACGAAATAAAATATGCCATGTGTATATATTATGATTGATGAAGAGTATGGCTATATTGGACATATTTTGCGATCGTAATATCATAAAAGCTTATTTATATAATAGATTAAAATATATGATAAAAGGTTCGGATAGAGAGGGAATATTTATTTCGATTTGATATATTCCACGGGAAATTTCATATCACAATAGCCGTAGTAATAAAAAATTTGCATTCTCTAAACGTATGCTGATTAATATTAATAACGACAATCAACTTTTCATTTTACGGTAGCTTATTAATGCATTTTATTGATATAGAAAGCAATAGCATCTTTGAATAATGACTGTATCTCATCTTACATTGAAATCTCTACCTTTTTTTTCGTTTCTCAGTAATTTATAAACCCAATAGAAACTTCTCGATCAACAATGTCTTTAAATACGAGCTCGCTAAATTTACTCAACAAATTCATAATTCGGAATTTCGCCATTTCGATTTCAAAATGTCTAGTAGGCATAATTTCATTCCTCAAAAATTCCAGTCGATCTTTGAACAGCAGCTATAGAACTACTCTCGGGTCTAGATCAACAAGTGTCACCGCGTATCAGCGTGTAACCGTCGCATATAGCCGTCGTAAAAGGAGAAATTGAAATAAGCGCGCAATCAAAAGTATAAAGACCCGCGAAACTTTTCGAGATATCTTTATGGTACAATGGCCGGCCGCGCGATATACTCACGGATATCGAGATGCGTATACTGGTATAGACGACAAAGACAGAGAGAACAGTGCTTCGCGAGAATCGAGGCATTGTCTCATGCGTATATACGTGTATATATATATATATATATTGCGGGAGCTGCGGCAAAATGAGACGACTGATAATCGATTCGTGGCGGCCAAGACGAGGAGAGCCAACACAATGCGTCATTGCTGCGTACGTAACAAATTAATTTGGCTGGTTGGCAAAGTGTATATTATGCACGGGAGTACAGTTATAAGTTTTGATTTCTTTTCCGTTCGCAATTTCCATTTCACCATTTTACTCGAGGCTTTTTCTTAGTAAATTTACCAGCTACGATATGAACAGTTCAAGCGAGATCTACCGAGCAATTCGATTTGATCAAATGATGTTAATTTCAAAGTACACAGTCATTTGAAATACGTAGAAAATGAATTATGCATAATATCTAGAAACTGTAAAGAAAGCCAAAAGCGGAACTCTCCCTTAGCATAGGAACATAGTAATTTTCGCTTATTTTGACGAATCATCGCCCCAAATATGGATACCCTCATTTAAACCGATTACATCGCTTATTCATATTAGTTTTACACCTGAAAATAGTCTTCAATTAACTATACGATTACGTTTTATCATCGTTTCATCGCTCGTCAAAAGCAAGTCTACAATCGAGGAAAATACCTATAGCATTTCATTCAAAAGTGGAATTACATTCTCAAAACATCTCGATCATGTATATTCATGATTATGGTAAATTTGTCGTCACAGTCGATGATTGTAATCAACGATTCAAATAAAAATAGCACTATTCTAAAGCAAATATATAAAATTTCAACTATTGTAATAATAATAACATATAATTAACCACGCGCACAATGAAATGCGCTTGAAAAAGTTCTCGACCAGCCGGTGTAAAAAAAAAGGAATATAACGAAGCCGACTTAAAATAAATCTTAATTAAACATTGGCAATCGATGAGTAAGACTCAGGCATCGCTCATACCGAGGAGAGAAAACTCATCGATCGCACCGAGGCGATTGTCACATGTAAGCGCGTGCATAATGCGACCGTCGCGTTAAAACGTTGCAATTTATTTAAATAATAATACGCGCGCTCTGGCCGTACACACCCTTGCCTTCGGAACTCGATGGAATTAGCCGTCGCCGCGCGCAAGACCTTATCATTAATATCCGCAGAAAATGATTTATGCCGCGTGTCTACAGGATTTTTTTCCTTCACGAGCTACCGACAGTTTTATGTCTAAGGTTTTCAGAAATGAATTAACATAGATGTAATGTATAGGAATAGAGCAAATATTAATTAGCAATAACACACTTTAAGTGTTATATGCCTTTCGTTTGGTGTCGATATAAGTCACATTTTATTATACTTTGTCATTTTCAAGTGTCGCGTTGTGTATTTAAGCCATTGTATCTTTCGACCGCTCGATAATTAATTGCGATAGATGAAAAGAATTTATAGTAAAACTGTATACTTTTGTAATAAACTAAATCTCTATAGATCAAAATATCGCATAGATTTCAGACTAAAAACCTCTAATCCAATTTAAATAAGCGTATACCGAAGTATTTTTAGAGACAAATAACACATTAAAATTCGATGCCACAAATAGATTGAATCATTGAAATGAGCATATTTAGCATTTTTACCAATGATTTTAGAAATTCTGCCCTCAATTGATACTAGTCGATCTCATTTCTCATTTTCTCTGTCCTTGAACTAAAGATAAACCAATAGCGAATGAAAGAAAAAAATAAATGATGTTATTCGATCTACGAGCAGAAGCCACTTTACATAGATTATAAGAGTCTCAATAAACCAGTTCTACGAAGTCAAGTTAATAATACTTTATGACAATTGAATTTCTCATTTACGTATTAGACACAATGAGGATGCATAACAAACATAAGTCTACATCCATATAATAACGGTAGAAAAACAAATTAATTCATTCGTGCTTTCACGAAAATTTAGTTTTTTTTTTCATGGTAATCAAATGCAATCGCTAAACTTGAGATGCTACAAGCCGATAACGTTAAAAGAAAAGCCTCGATTTCTCGAGTAACTTTATAACAGCTATAACAACTTAACCTTCCGGATCCCCTCAACAGCCACTCATTTCAACGTAGCGTTTTTCTCCATCGAAACGTCGCGCCGCACACTGCAGTTATACCTTAACGTATCCGTCGCAACGTTGCAGCCTGAAAACTGCATACGCAATTAGCGCTCGCGCAGTCCCCCACAGAGAGAGAGAGAGAGAGAGAGAGAGAGAGAGAGGAAGAGAGGTAGAAAACAGCTCGCACATACACACGGAAGAAGGCACGGTATAATAAAAGCCGAGGTATATATGCTCGCGCGGTCGTAATTTAACGGGTCCCTGATTAAACTTGTAAATCCGAGGAGCGGCGGCGAGCGGAAGTGACGACCCGCCGAAGCCCGCTCACCTTTGCACTACTAACGCAGCGCCGCAGCGACGCGGAAACCTTCTCTCTCTCTCTCTGTGTGTGTGTGTATGTGCGCAAGTGCGTGTGTGTGTGTGCCCCCGAAACCGGAGATTTCCATTCTCGCTTATATATACTCTCCTTTATTTTTTTCTTTACTTCATACTTTCCGAGTTTTTCGCCGCGCTGGAGATGGAGGCCGAACGATAATTTCATCGGCGGAAAAGTTTTCGGAGCGGCTGCGTCTGTGTTTTTCTCTCTCCTCTTCTTTCTAATGCCCGGACGTATCATATGCGACGGATCATGCATGAGGGAGCGATCGCCGCTGCGCTGTATTTATGAGGAAGACGCTTCGAGGTGCGCGCGCGGGCCTTTTCTTCTTTGTTCCTGTACATCTATCGCCGCGGCGTGTGCAGCAGCGGCAGTTCGTGTGCGCTCGACTGTGTATTAGGGTTTTTTGGCGCTTCGGAAACTTGACGGCCGTAACCAACCGTCGGTGTGCGGTATATATACCTTACGCGTCTAATTTATGCTTGTGGGATTGCGTCGTTTTGTACAAATGAGACATTATATTTCCTGATTTCGTTCGATTTGTCATTATTTAATCGTTGGATTAACGAATCTCAGCTATTTCTAAGTAATATAATGCAGAACTAGAAACGGAGATTTGAAAGATTTAATTATTTAGCTTATTCTTTTAAGAAATTCTTTGCTTTTTAACAAAAGTATTATTTGTGTGTATTTAAAACTTTCTTTCAATTTCCTGAAATATAAGCTTGGATAATTCATTTATATTTCAAGACCAGTATTTAATCGAGCTTAGATTATGCAACGCATCAAATAAATACCAAACGAATGGGAATAAAAGAAAGAAAAAAACATCACCAGGTGATTGATTTAGTAGTTTGGTTTTCCAAGGCAATTAAAAAGATATGCACAGCATTAATTGTATAAGCGCGTAGCTTCTAAAATCACGCACTTGTTGTGCAACGATAATCTTCTACAGCAAAAACTACGCGCACAAACTGTATACTTATTAAGCACGAATGAAAAGAAATATTTTAGAAATTCATACTTCCTCGAAAACTGATGTGACGTAAAAAAAGCGGCTGACGAATCTCGTTGACATTATTTGAATTTAACTATTCGTCTACAGAAGCAACGAGTATTTTTTTAAGGTTCTTCTAAAATTGATTGAGGATATATACAAGAACAAAAAAGAAACTAATTAGATCATCAAGTTGACTGAATTTCCAGCGTAATGACTTCAACATTTAGAAGAGCGAGATAAGGAAAAAAAATGTTGTTATAAAAAAAAAGAGAGCGAAGTAGCAACCGAGAGAGAGAGAGAGAGAGGCAAAGACAAGAGCAACGACGACGATGAGGTTGAGAAGCGAAGGACTCGAGACGGAACGAAATGGTTTTCAAGAGGAGATATATAAATGAGCCTACGGAAAACCATTAGACGCCACTTCCGTTGCGCGGGGAAACGAGCTCGCGCGCGGTTTTAAATTTCAATGATTTTTAACTTGATAATCAGTCGTAGAGCCCAAGGAATCCCTAATTCGATGTGACTGACGTTGCCGTTGCCGCCGCTTACTGCAGCAGTTCGCCTCGGAATTTCTCGCTTCCTTTTTTATCGCGAAAAAATCGGGACCGTGCGCCTCGTACGTTTAACCGTCATTAACGCCACTTTATTTATCGCTCCTATGCAATCACATATTGTCCATCGGGCGCAAAATAAAATAGAAAAAACACCACGATTAAGCGAAAGCGCACAATTATATACACATGCTTTTTTTTATATATGCGCAGTTACGGATCCAGAAATTTCGCTTATATGTATCACACATCTCGGGCTGAAACAAAATATAAGTGTATATATATAGGGTGAATCGTTGCGTAATGCCGCGGTTGAGAGCCAATTTTCTCCAATGAGCAGACATTTTTTTCGTTTCTCCAAAATCCGTGAGAAAAGTTAATTATACGGCACGCGGCGGCCACTTGAAAAATAAAGTAAGACCGAGTGATTCGAAGCCCCATTGCCCCAAGATAGCATATAATACACATACCGATCTCTTTATACCCAATTGTACTTGTCCATACACCGAGAAACGCGAGATTTTACGAGTACTTCCGCCGCTCGATTTAATATACCATCCGCGATGTTTCGCTTGGCTCAAAATCGATGCGCGCACGCAAAGTTTCTCACATCGGCTTATGGTATCGTCGTTGCTGCTGCGGTGCACAGAGAGACTCCCGAGACCCCGTGCGATTCGGTACGCGGCTAATATAATATATATAAATCACTGTCATTGTTCCACCTTCTTCGCGGGATCTCGGGAATAACGCCGCGTACTTGACAGCTCTCCTCTGCGTATATATAAAACGCCCCGGAATCTCGGAAATGCGCCGTTTATATTAAACAATCAGCCGCGAGACTATAAATTATGTGCCTCGCGCGCTATCTTACGTTACGCGGCGCGACCGTGTATGTATATATGTGATGCAGACCCGGCTTCGTATTATATGCGCCGGCGCAACTCTTTATTAAGAATATAGAAAGCATCTGAGCTGAGTATACATGTATACGTGAGCTTGTGCTTCTCCATTGTGGACTATATTTCTTCTTGATTTGTTATTATTCCTTATTAGAATGCAAACACTGCGTGTAAGTATATATTTGCTCGTGTACAGTCTCGTGGGACTAATAACTGATTATGAACTAATTGGCGAATAAATCTTGCGTGAAAGTCGCAGTAAAATTTCGCGATACGTATATATATATATATATATATACTCTATCCGACTAATAAATGGTGCTACTCTCATTGATGAAACGGGCGATATTTGTGAAATAGACGTTGCGGTGATGAAGTAATTAAAGCCTATGCGCGATTTGATATAGGCTTAATTGAAATACCGATAGTAAATGTTGAGCGCTTTGTCGACTGCTTGGTTTATCGCATTACAGAAGAGAGGATATATGCGCGGCTTTTATAAATCATTTGGGCTGTAAAAATTGACAACCGACGAGATTTTCTATATCGAATATTATTACTCTGTCGATATATAATTTTAACGATATACGACGCACCCAATATTTTCAACAAACTCGAACAATAGTATGTATATATACATCATCGATTTTATACATAGCAGTATACATCCAAAATATTAGTTTGCCAGTCGACCACACAGATCGAAGCGTTGAAATATATAACGCTTCGCCGCTAATCCGCCTCTAAACCTCAGACAAAGGGGGTCAACTCTCAGCTCCCTATATATATCTATACATATAGCAAACGTCAAAAGTATATAGGCGGAAAAGTCGCTCAAAACGAGCGCGCCACAAACTCGGCGCACAGCAGCCGCGTCTTCCGCCCAGATAAATCATTTCGGCCTCTCCCCGCGAACGAGCAGCGACAACAGCACCGGCAGCAGCCGCAGCGTTTCGCAGAAGCTCAAACACACTGCAGTGCCAGAAGAAGTCGCAAAAAGCGAAAAAGGAGATAGTCGGTCTCTCTCTTTCTCTCTCTCCCGTATAGTCGGGTATCGACCGAGGTGCTCATCAATCATTCGAGTCACGAAAATCGTGACTCGCCGCCGATGTCCGACACGATCTGCCGCGACTTCCGGTGCCACCGCCGCCGCCAAGACCGCGGAGACCGTCTCTCTTTCTTTCTTTCTCCAGTGGTGCTGGTGCTGCTGGTGCCGCTGGGTTAAAGTGACGCGATTCACCTCTTTGCGGCTAGTTCGAGGAAGAAAAGGAACGAGAGACTCTCGGGAGAGATGGAGAACTGCCGCGCATATGCACGCGTGATGTTTATGGCTGCTCACCCCACGGTATATATAAGTATAAAGGGAATAACGCAGAAAAGTTTATGCGCCAGTGGCGGCGACTTCGTCGAATTGTTGTCGTTATAAGTAGCGTCGCGCGCGCGTCTATGTGTGTATTATCAGTCCAGCGATTATTATCGGCTGTTTGAAAAGCGATGCCTAACACGACGGGATGATCGCCGACTGAGACGAGGAATCGTAATCGATATCGATAACGCGCGAGTTCGTCTAGGTGTGGGAGTGAGCCGAGACGTCGCTATGAGCGCGCGCTCCTTATGTTATGTGTCTGCACTACGGACTTTTGTTGACACGGTGTCTCTTGCGTTACGCGATCGCTAATTCTAACCTGGTTATATATTAATTGATTTTTCGCTCAAACGATACATATATAAGATTGATATCAAATATTGTCTTGCATGATTAACGTATTATGTACCTTCACACCTTACAATTTGGAATGAATTGCAAATATGAAATAAGAATATCGTGAATCATTGATTTTTCGTATTTTTTATACTTTTTTATATAAAAATACAGTAAAACGAGGCTTATAATTTGCGAATTAAAGGTTTCATCAGCCATTACATATATAACTTTTCGCGCATTATACAAACCATACAATTTTCACTCTGTCGCGCACGCGCGCGTGCACCGCAGTAATACATGGTCTTATCGGAGGCAACGTTTTAATAGAAAACTGTCACCAGTCGCACAATTATACCAGACGAGATAGCATCGACCAAATTACTCAGGAGCGCGTATATACACACTCGCAGAGTTTCAAAATGGCGACTCTCGCGGCGAGAGGAGCGCGTGATTCACACGATTAAGGAGTCGGCCATGCGCGCGCAATCTAAGAAACGTAATAACTAGGAGAAGAAAAGGAAGCCGAGAGACACGCAAAATGTGAGAAAGTTTTCTTTAGACATATACCGAAAAAGAAGAAGAGGAGGGTCGATGACGCAAGATTAACGTATGTCTCTCTCTCTCTCTCTCTCTCTCCGAAAAATGTAGGTTATACAGAGTGTAGGAGGGCGCATCCTTTTAATTCCGAGCCTCGCGTGTGTAAACAGAGAACGCTCGCTCCGAGAGTGCGGATGTGGCGATTTATATATATGTATATACGATTCGTTGTGCTATGTGTGTACAGCACATGCGAGCAGCCGACGGACGAGAGCTGCGCTCAGCCGGCCATGAGGTCACGATGATCGCATGTGGAACCGAGCGTAACCGGCCCCGACTCCGACTCTCCTTTCGGTGTGTGCAGCCATATACACAGTTTTTCTCGCCCCGCGCGCACATTCCTTAATCTATGTTATACTGTTTCGTCGGCTCACCCGAAATTTTCGAGTGTCTTTAGCGATTTTTCTTCATGAATGATAATTTTAAAGTATGTGTATATTTTTATTGTTGACGTTTACCAAATGATTTGTTTCTATATTCCGTGTCACGAGATAATTTCTTATTGTTTCTCTTCGAAACTGTACCGAGAACATTTCAATTTATTTTTTTTTCTAAAATTCTATTTCGAAGTATAGGTATACAACAAAGTCTTTATCGCCAGTAAAGATACCGTTATTCTAAGTGATTTAATCTTCCTGCACAATAACAATGATTGCATAATTAACGTATATATACACCTCATAAACACAAACGTATCGCGCTTTAAAGTACGAAAACCCATCTATATTAGCAAACGAAATCATAATTTGGAGCAATAAGTTATATCGCAATTTTGTTCAACATTTAAAGCACAACTTATTCGCGGAAAGGAAAAAAAGAAATTACACTTGTAGCTTAAACATTGTACAAAGTAGCCTGACTGCGGGGTAATCTGGCGTTGATAATGCGAGTCTCGTGTTTGTCTGCACGCTTCGTTTAAGGCGAGAATTCTAGAAAATTATGAGAGCTGGCCAAAAGAGATAATTGCAGATTGTGCGAGCAGTGGTTTTTTTTTCTTTTTCTTCTTTTTCTTTTTTTTTCTTCAACGCGAACGCAGCTTATAAAACAAACTTAACACTTGGAAACATCGTATATGCCAATTACGATAGATTTTACCCTTTCTTCGCTGCAAAAGACTGCTTATGCGCGCATTAATATGTATCGCTGGAATACATTAATACCGTAAAAAGCTGCTTAAATTATAGCACCATGCGGTTTTCATGATTAACGTAAAGAGAAAGGGTGTGGAAATTGAAATTGCATGATATATATAGTGGCGAGCTTACATTTGATTCAATTAATTTGTTGCAATTACATATACATAAAGTACCAGTTATATAGGTGTAAAATAATTAACAAGATCAATATCATTCAATATCATTCTATCAATTGGTATAATATTAATCTTCTTGAATGAGTTACACCTCGCATTGTGATTATTATACAATGCTTCATGTAATTATCTTTAAAGTAATTTCCCTATTTCCCCTCATAGAAAATCAGACTCCGCTCAGCGGGATTTTTTCGCTCTATAGAATATTGATCCGCAGACAAGAGGCTCGAGCCGCTCGCACACACGCACATATCGTATATATATATATATATGTATAGCTCCGAAGCTGCACAAATTCCAGGACTGCACGCGCAGGGCATTGCAAAACAACAGCGTGGTGGCAAAGCAAAGCGTCTCTCATACGATAATGCATAAAGGTTAAAGGATCCGAGCTGCTCGCATAATATAAAGAGAGAGCTGCAGCGCGAGTCGGTCGATTGGCGATTTGCGCTAACCAAACATCCTCGCGCCACGCCCCCTCCCGCAACCACCCGTAATTTCTGACCCCCAAGAGAGTGAGTGAGAGAGAGAGAGAGGGTCCCCCTAATCGGGACCGCGCTAATAACAGGATCACCCGCAACGCGGCTATCCTTATACTTATATCCTCCTCCTCCTCCTCCTACTTCTCCTCCACATCCATAGGGTCCCCTCTCAGACCCGAAATAAAAGACCGCGTTGTTGCGCGCTTATGCGTTTATTAATGCGCGCAAAGCCGCTGCCATATAGCGCGCGTAATGTAATACTATTTCAACGCTCGGGGTGCACGAATATATTGAATATACACGCGGAGCGATTTTCGCCATTTTCCCGCGCGATAAGGAGGCCTCTCTCCCTCTTCCTCTTTTTGGTACACACGCGTGATTGTATGGATTATCGGTATATAGCGAGGAAAATATTGGTCGTGCGTGTGTATTATATGCGCGTGTGTTTGCTTTAGCCGGGGCTATACGCCCGAGGCTCGCTGCGCGCTGCGGTCTTTTTTCGTCGGCCTCTCGTTATAAGCCGATGAGGAGAGCGACGGACGATCATGCAAAATCGCTGCTCGTTTCGCAGCGCCGTTTTAGCGCCGATCACCGCGAGCTGCGCTTTTATTGATTGCCGTGCGATGCGCATCAGATTTGGCTTATTGATTTTGCCGGATGAGACAGGAGAGATAGATAGAGAGAGAGAGAGAGAGAGAGAGAGAGAGAGAGAGAAAAAGTGTTGTGGTTTTTTTGGTTCTGATCGCGAGGTATATACTCGGCTTGCGAGTAAATACCGTAATTTTAGGTTTAATGTTGTGCGAATGCTGTATAATCTGAGATGTACGTATATATATATATATATATGTGTGTGTGTGTGTGTGTGCGTGTGTATGTGTGTGTGCGTACGTGTGTGTGTGTACCTATATCCTTTAACTTCGAGATTCTTTATTTTACTGGGGAGAAGAGAGCAGGGATTATTTTAAATTCGTTAACCGCGGGTACTGTAAATGTTGATTTTTAATGTGTGCATACAGAAAACGCTTTCAATTTTCTAAATCCCCTTTCATATTTTTTGCATTAATCATTATAGTTAATGCTACACTATAATATTAACCCTTTCAAACCCTATGTACATTGGAATAGACAACAATCATTTTAGTTTTTGTAGAATTACATGAAACAAACGTAAATTTTTACATTTTAACCTTAAGCATTAGATCAAAGTTGCCTATTCCGCATCTCTCAATGTGGTTATAAGTTATCGTATACTTAATTATATGAGACAAGAAAACCTAAAAAAATTTAAAAAAAATTTTATTACAGAAATCGACTTGAAAATGGTGATGCATGACTCATCCTAGAAATATATTTTGAAAATGTGCCCTTGTCAGAAAAAAATTCAGATCTGAAAGGGGTATTTAATAATTTTCGATGCTTTGCGTGTATAAATCGTCAAAATTAAAATGAATCGATCATTGACATTTATATTTTAGCAGTATATCGATATTAATTTAAACAAATCATATTTCCTCGCTCGCAAGACTTCTACAAAACGCGCATCGTTATCGCAAATCATAAACGAAGCCATCACCACGAACCTAAACTATATCAAATGCGCGCATATAAACAAGTCAATACCTCGACTCGCTCTGCAAATGAAGAAATAATTTTTAGATCCGTGGCAGCCATACGTATACACATACACAACTCTCAGTCGTCAGATCGTTACTCTCCCGGCTGGTGGCCATCAATTCAGCCGCACAAACTCGCTCGCTATACAAGAGTGTCGGTTCACGGTGCCGCGACGTCGCTCCAAGAGAGAGAGAGAGAAACAGTCCAGAGCTGATTTGCTCGACAGTATCGACTCCATTTGTAAGATCGGATCGCCGCTAAATTGCCCATAAAGAGTGAATTTATCACGCGGAAAAGGCATCGGACCGTCGCCGCCGCCGCGTAAAACACGCCGTAGAGTCGCCCGCGTTTCGCTGCCGCAGCGCAGCAGCTCGAGCGAGACTTTGCTACCGCGGCAGCGTTCGTCTCTCTTGCGCTGGAAGGGAAGAAGAATAAAAGAGCTCGGGAGGCGCGCGGGAGCGTCGGCGCGAATCGCCACCATGAATCGCGCTCCCGGCCCCGACAACAAATCCGATTCACGGGATTCAAACGAGCAGCCAGCTCTTATTTTCCTCGCGCGCGCGAGCGGCTCTACAATCGCGGTTCGCGTATATATATCGAGCGCGTTTGTTTGCGCGCCGCGCGCAGGAGAATGGATTTTCTCGTCAGCTCCTTGGACTAAGATTGCGCGAAGGCCTGAAATAGATTGAGGTGGACTTTGGGATCGATAGGCTGGGAAGATTCCAAGTTTTTCAGGTGAGAGCCCGTATAACGTCTTCCCTTTTATTTCAACACTAATTACCGCATATAACGATGCACTCTGTACCCGAACAATCGAGCGTTAATTTAAAACGCCCAAGTGCACGATCAATTTTCTTTCCTTGATTTTTCAATTTATTTGCGTAAGCGATTTCTCGTTTCTGTACTCGATATACCGGGGTTAAGGTAGGAAAGAAAAAAGAAGAAAAAAAACAAGGACTCCCTTTCGTATTCTCCGATTCCAGCGAGAAACCGTGCACAGCAAAATTCCGTCTGTGCGCGCGCGCGCGCTCTCCATAAGGCGATCGGCAATCGCTACATAATCTCCCTCATTTAAGATCTCGAAACTCGAATACCGCACGGCATATATACACACCCCCATACGATCGTCTCCTTGTCTCTGGCTGCGCACACGCACGTACATATATATATATATATATA
>UELV01166765.1:0-15779 GCA_900490015.1 Megastigmus stigmatizans | reverse complement strand
ATACATATATATATTATATATATATATATATAATAACATGAGTTGAGCAACACTCGTCTGAGTGCACGTACACTTGGACACACGCAAGTGCTTGCTGGGGAAAAAGCAGTACTAAGCTCGCGGTGTGTGTGTGTGTGTGCGTGCAGCGACGACGACGCGAATAGGTAGCTGGCGACGTCTGGGGCAAACACACACACACACATAGAGAGAAAAAGAGAGAGAGAGAGAGAGAGAGAAGGTAAGGTGCAGGAGGGAAGGGAGAGGGAGAGGGGAGAGGTGCGCGGGAGGAAGAGAGGCAGGCGGGCGCTTGTGTGTGCAGCAGCAGCAGCAGCAGGGGTTTATAGATAGCAGCGGCGTGGCCTAGAAACCATGCCACTCGGTGTTTTTGACCCTTCGCCTAGCTACCGCTTCTGGGCCATTGCAACACGACTACCACGACGACGACGACGACAACCACGACTACGACAACGACGAAGACGACGACAACGACGACGATGGCATCGGCGGCGCTTGCTGGTGTAGGCTACTTTGCCACGTTTAAAGCCTGATTCATAATGTCCAGCAGGGAACTGTGTTTCCGCTTATCTCGATGTGCGGGGAAAGCTATATTTTGTAAGCTGGATGGATTTGCCTTTTTTGTTTTCCACGAATTACCATGAAACTCGTTATGTATGCAGAAATAGAAAGTTAGTTAATGCAAGGAATATTGGGAGTCGCGTGGGGGGATGAAGTTCGCCATGACGCAGCTCGCGATGCCTCGCCGTAGAATTGGTTCGCGCTTGCAATCCAAATCACTCTGCATTCCAATAGCTTTTGGGAATAGGTCGCGACGATGGAAACTGGCACAATGTACGCGTATACGGAGTTTTCATTTATTTTTTTGTTTTTGTTTTATTCAAATCTAATATCCAGCTAAAATGAGTTTTGACTTTGTCCCGGAAACACACCGTTCTGTCCATTACCTTCATTTTTGATATACTGGATTTGAAAGACGTGAAATAAGATCAGACTACGATCATTTTTTGACTTTATTAAAGTTCCAGATATACGAATAACCAGAATGTAAGATGTTGTCACGTTTTTTCACGAAAAAAAAGGGTCTCTCCTATATTGATAAGTATCGGGCATGTCATAAGACTCGCGAGCTCGGTAGACAGTTGATAAGTCGCGCAGCTATAGAACTTTTAACAAGACTCCGATTTATCTCAGTTCATGGATAAACTCGAACGCCTCTAACTGACGTTCGAGGTCAGACTCCTTATCGAGACCCACTTCGGTTTCGACCATTGCACCGGTTATCGCTTCCGCTCCGAGGCTCCTACGGAGCTCCAACGACGATTTACTTGCGATATATATGTATACGTGGTGTATATATATATCTATATGTGTGTAGGGCTCGCGGCAGCTGTACTTTTTTTTCACGTCATTTCTTTGACCCCGAATTTAGGAATAACATCGTCCCGATGCTTCACCAGTATTTTCCGAGTATTGATTATGTGCACGAACGCCTTATCGTGTACTCCGAGTTAACAGAGCTCGAGTAGTTAATTTTAGTTTATTCTAATCCAAAGCTGAGCGGGGATTTGGAAATTGGATAAATTGTTATTGTATGTAATGCGGATCTAAAACACAGTCAAACTATCTATGTTCTTTCCATCTTTTTTTGTATAATATTTTTTAAATACTGGCAATGTTTTTTATGTCAAGAAAAATGTCGAAAATTTAAAAAATGGTTTTTCAAAGAATTTTAGAAAGCAATTCGAACAACTTTAGAAAAAAAATCTATGGTGTTTGTCTTCATTAGTCGAAAATTTTATCCACTTGTCGACGCTATTTTCAAATTAACGAAAGAATTTTGTTGCCCGAAAAATGGGGTTTCCACAATACAATGCAGTACACTCTTTCATCAAACAAATAAATTATTAAATAACGTAACTGCTTTTTCAAACAAAACAAAATTTCTTTCATTGTTAGTACGTCGAAACTAGCCTTACTTTCCGATAAACATTTCAATCTAAATCAAAGGACGACCAGCATTTCCATTCCAAAAATCGAGAATCCGCATCGACACCCAACGGACCTATATCCAACTAGTCGATCTGGGAAATCAGCAACTGACACAAAGAGAACAAAAAACCATCCAGATCAGTCGTTAACAACGCTTCGTCGTAAAAATACGCATCATTAATTCAAACGTCAAGTTGCAGCGCGGCTTAAAGTCCCTTATAAACCGGTGCACCGACGCGCCGCTGTCGGGTGCGCGACTGTAAATAATGTAGCGATGAAATCTGGAACGATTGTACTACAGTGTATTCGTCGTTAAAAAAAAAGAATCGATGCGCTTGTAAGAGACACGTTGAACGGCTGCGACGCCGCGCCGTGTATATAATCGCGTGTATCAACGAAATGGCACATGCGAAACGAGTACGGGGTGTGCTAGCCGCGGCATCCGCGTGAAAATGTGCTTATAGCTTTTCTTAAGCCACGAGAGGCTAGTGCCCGAAGTGCAGAGAGAGAGAGAAGGAGAAAAACAGAGAAATGGGTTAATGAAAATAGCTCGGGTAAGTGCTGCGTTTTATAGACGCCTACGTGCGCAAGTTCGTGCGTTAAGTGTTTAATTCTCTTGGACGAATCTTTTCGAATATGGGTGTAACATATTGTTATTTGATCGATTACTTAAAATAACTTGGGATTTTGATTTCAAAATATATTCAAAAATTTTGATAACTTTAAATTTCTTTGAATATTATTATCAACCTAAATAAAGTTAATTTAAATCGATAAAAAAAGTATTGTAAGCAATTGTTAAAAAATATGTTTAACGATCTCTCTAACAATATAAATCTATATCATAATATTATTAAATAATGCAAGGAACGTGATAACTCTAATAATAACACTTGTACCTAAAACCAACTTTACTGGAGTACAAACGTTAAAATTTAATTCTGTAAGAATTGTTCAATAGTGTTGAAATATTAATTTTCAGATAACGATCGAAATAATAACCAGCCTCACACGATCTCAATTCTTCAGCTTTAAGAGCAATCGTTCTCCAATTCTTTACGTAATCCCTCGACTCCCTCATCCACGAAGCTGAATGAATTATGCCCCGGTACAAGAAAGCGCAAGCGACAGAGAAAGAAACATAAATAAAAACAGTAAGAAGCGTAAAAACGAAAACGAGACGCCACGGACAAGCGGAGAATCCACGCGGTACGCGACCATACACAAACATGCACATACACACTCACACACACATATATGTATATATATATATGAAGTCTCCCGAGCAAATGACGTAAGGAACTTTCGCTTGCGCTCGAGGCTTGAAACGAACGCTGTATACATATACACATATCCAGCACCTTGCACTTGCGAAAATGGCAGTCGTAGGAGGGCGCGGGTCAGAGATTTTCAGGCATCGAATACACCTTTTCCACTCGACGTACGTCGCTCCTGCCTCGGTATTTGTGTGTATTATATCGGCATAGCCTCAACCCCGATTTTATTAGAATACAAACCCGAAGCTTTCTCTTTGGCGAGCGAGAGAGCGGAGATGTAGCGTCGGGATGCACGATTTTTCGAGATGCACGATCTTGAATTTTTCACTGCCTCGTCCGCGCGTCCCGACTATACTCGGTTCACGATGGCTCACGATGGCGCGAGAATCCGTTGGGAAACGCGGTGATTTATATATGCATACGGAGCATTACGCCGTGGGTGCCAGACACCAGCTGCTGTTGCTACAGTCGACACGATGGGAAATTTTCAGTTTTTCGAGGACTGTGGGAAAAGGAAAAGTGTCTCGGTTGACGCTGAATTTTTTACAAGGGCTCTGCGGGCTCAATGAACTTTGATCCGCGGACATTTTGCGTGACTCTGTGCAAGCGTTTGTCTCCAAAAGTATTTGATCAATTATAACTTCGCCTATTTATCTACGCGTCGAAAACTTTCCTAATCTCTCTAGAAATTTAAAACAAAAAGTACGCGTGAAATCAATTAAATTTAGTTATATCTCAAATTTACGCGACAAAATTAAATTAAATTATTCATCCGACGCTTTCATCCTTATTGTCTCGCCAGAAGAACCAACAAAAGACACGCGGCTCGCGCAATCGAAACAAACAAACGAACGAAAGCAAAAACTATAGGCGAAAGAGCTGCAGTCTGCACAAGTCGCGGCCGTTTTCCCGCCACAGCGAAGGTCGACACGTCGATCGATTAATATCCAACGTGCGCGCGAGCCCCTGAAAATCCAACGATTAATTATCTCAAACTGACCGTATAGCTGCCGCGGCGCAAGAGACACCTCGTAAACCGCGCGGGCGCGAAAATTCAAACCTATCGAGTAGCTGCAGAGAGCTGCAACAGCGCGGAACACCTCTTATTTTCTAGCACGTCCCATTTAGCGTTGCGGCCGGCGACAATTGTTTTTCTAATGCCTCTCCCGCTCTCCCCGCGCTCAGCTATCGTCCATATATATATATATATATGTAGCGCGCGCGTGTGTGTGTGACCTCGTATGCGAGTCACGTATATTTTCGCGCGCGCGAGAGAGTCGCGAAAGAGGCACTGCTGCTGTAGCACGGAAACCACATTCGTGCGGCTCACGGCGGCAGCGGCGAAAGTGACTCATGCGTGTGTGTGTGTTTGTATGCGAGTGCTGCTTTATCCATCGCTTTTCTTTGTGTGTATAGACACGCGCTTCTTAAACATTAGGTGCGCGCACAATTTTACTCGTGTGCATATTATTCTTTTGAAGCTATTGGGTCTTTTTTACAAGTCGAGCGCGTGAGCTTCGAGTCAACCGTATACTCTTACAACTTGTATTCGCAGTGACTGAGTGAAAAATCTCTCTCTCTTTCTCTCTCTCTCTCTCTCTCTCTCTCTCTCTCTCTCTCTCTCTCTCTATTTAGGAAAGTCTCTGTCGGAGCTGGAATCGTAATCGGTGAACGAGCGCAGATATTGCGAAGAAAGTTGACGCGGTGCAAGTTTGCAGATTACCCGCCGGAGTCTCGTAATTCACATTGAGCGGAAATTAATTCAAATGAAACAGTCCTTACTTTTAACTGCTGGATCGCAATGCATTTTCAAGCTACAACTGAAATGTGTAACTGGAATACTTGGCACTTTTTTTTCGGAATTTCTAAAAGATTACAGATATATCATCCAGCGCCACTTCAAAAGACCTTTATCGTTTTACTTTCATCTTCGAGATACGAAACAATTTTATATATATTTTTGTCAGTCGAAGATAAGGGGACAAAATTTCTAAAATTTTATCTACCTGCACACGATCGATAATTGATCATTTGAGTATATATATAACGGTACCATCATCAAGTTCCAAAAAAAAAATATGCAGAAAGAGAATAGAATATGCAGAAAGAGAATAGAATGAAAGAACGGGCTGCTAGTTATACGTACAGGTGAACAAGGAAAATCCCAAGGAGCCCCTCATTAACAGGTTGTTTCGCTATTCAGGAAAGAACTGCTGCCTCTGACCTATATTCGTGCGTTACAAGCGGCGCTCACCGGCGCGAAATAAGAATGACGCTGGTGTAATACCCGTGTGTTGGCCCTTTGATCACGTTTACCGGAGCGTGTGTGCCGTAGTTGCTGCTGCTGGTGCTACTGCCGCTGTTGCATGCGCCCGACTAATTGCCCGGCGCCCCATATGACGCTTGAAATGAGGGAGAGATAGAGAGAGAGAGAGAGAAGCGAAAGGGAAAAAAATAGCGACAATTTGACGCTCGACATCTTCGAATGTGTGTGTGTGTGTGTGGAGGGAAGGGGGGTGGGAGGATATGGTGTGTGCTTGCGGTGGAGTAATAATCCCTTGTGGGCAAGCTTATTTGCGGGGAATTTATGAGGTGGAAGGAGCTTAATGAGATGATTGGATTGGATGCAGCCTCATCGTTTACAACTGAATTTAATGATAAACTAGAACGATAATTAACGTTATTTTCCATTATCTCGGAAATAATAAAATCTTAAAGTATTAGAACAAGATGAGAACTGAAAAGCATTTTTTATCACAAAAAATCACAAATGTTGCTAGTTGTACTTCTATTATATTTATAAACGACGAAGTTCAAGCAAATCTTCGCTTGGTTTATACTAGTCAGTCGGCATGCGTCTCAGTAGCCCCGAAATTATCGCCTGACTGATATGGAAATGGCCATAATGATAAAATAGCCTTAAGGAAAAGGTCATAATTTTTCACGATGCAGCTCGCACAAAATTGTACTTTCTTCGCGACGCTGAAACAGTTATTAGCACTCTGTAGATAGTAAGGTTGAGCAAGTCAGTAGATTTCTTATCCAAGTTGAATTTCTTGCCGTCAGCGAATGTTCTATTATTACCTATATTGTGAACAGTTTTTAAGCGGCTTTTGCAATATATATGTCCGAGTTTTCCAAATTCCAATAGCTTTTATAATATACGTGATTCTTGATATTACAATAATACAAAAATAAAAAGTATTCTTTTAAAAAAAAATTGTATTTTATATTTTGTTATTTAAAAAAAAAATGCGTTTAAGATATGCCTTATATTTTGATGAAATACCGCACCATCACCAGCTCAACAAATCCATCTGGCAAAATAAATAAAAGATAAGTCCAAGTACACCCATTTTCTCGAGTTTTGGCCTAAAATAGAGCACGAGATGTCCACCTTCGGAGCATCTCGAAAATCAGTATGCAAACGACACATCCTCTCTCTCTCTCTCTCTCTCTCTCTCTCTCTCGTCCCAAGCGATTCTCGCGTGCGCGCGTTTCATCTCTATTTCCACAGCAGCGCAGAGAGCAGCTTGTGAGTGCGTCCTCAAACTCATGTGCGTTCACTCGCGTGCACACGCACTCGCACACATATGCGCAGGAGACGCGTTCGCATCGAAGCGAACGCAAAATATGTCGGTCGCGAGGCACTTTCTCTTGGGGCAGCGGCTCTCAACTGCGCTTCCTGCTTCCTCGTGTGGCAAAGGGTCACGCGGTTTGCACGCGTTACACGCGGCGCTTCAATTGCGCCAAGGAAAATCGTTACAACGGGCACGGATAGAACCATCGTCTTTGTATTGCGGACGAGAGAGAAAGAAAAAAAAAATGACGGTATAAACTATTAAGTTTGTACTTTTATGGACGAGGCGTTGGTAGGGTATATATATATATGTCTATAGGTTGTGCAAAATTTTTATTGACTCGTTTCGCGGAACGCGTTGGCAATCGTTAAGGGGGTATATATATAATACGCATGGCTCGATTGACGATCATACACGCGGTGACTGGGGGCTGTTTACACACATCAAGCTTCTCGTTTGCGTTTTTCTTTTTTCACGGATGACAATTTTACGGCGCGCGTTGATATTAAAAGACTATGATGAAAGAGTATAATTAGGTTTTTGATTTACGCGGCGCGGTTCTCTGGCCGCGGCGGCGGCGGCGGCTGTAAATATACACATAGTGTGCAGAGTCTCTCGCGAGCGCTTAGTTGGTCATGTGGCCGTGCGCGAGCCGCAGACTCTTGACGCTTTGACACCGTTGTAAATTAACAGTCGGTGTTTCGTGGTGCTGGTTAACGGCTCCCGTAAGGAGGGAAGCGGGAAGAGAGGGAGAGAGAGATGAAAAAATAAACTGCAGGGGTTTTCGGAAAATTTACGACTGGTCATTATGCGAGGTGCGCACTTGTGAAATATTGGCGAGTCTAACTAAGTAATGATTTTAGCGTTACTGTGATTTATGCTATCAATCGGAGGTGTAGATAACGTGTAATCCAGATAATTAGAAAGTAAGAATTTAGTGACATCGTTAACGTTTAATTTATTCAATATATTCTATTTGCCAATATGCCGTGCTATATAATAAATATATCCTTTCTTTTGACAGGTTAATACTTTTAAGCCTGCAATAAAAATTGCTACACAGATTCCAAGGGATATAATAAATTGAAACGGAAAAAAAAACTGCTGACTCGAAGCTGCTGATAAACGTATTACTCAAGTGGAGCAGCCACTGGTCTATAACAACTATCCAAAAATGTATTACGACAAACACGCGTGTAATTAATTAACAGCTCTTTACCAAATTTCAAAGCGCGTTTGCAACAACGACCCGATCGCAAATACAATCTAACCCCTTTATTAAATTAATATACACAGATGGGATGTTTCAATCAACTGCGCAAACTACGTAGACACTTTCAGCGTAGAAGCTAATGCTATACTCTCGCTATTGCTTTGAAAGCACAAGAAGCTCCGGAGCGATGGACGCGTGTTTGTCTCGATCGCTGCAGTATTTCGCCGACTATATCCTCACGGCAACGTGACACCTTGCCATTTCTATTCATTTATTTTCATTCATTTGTTCTTGCTAATGAGTGAGTACAATTGTAAACACCGAGTCCGTTTCTATAAAGGTGCAGAAATAAATCAATCAACGTAGACACTTTGACAGCCGACGTTTACACTCATTTTAAGACAGATATATAACATCCGTATTAATCTGGTTTAACTTGCGCAACCCCTTAATAAATCCCAAGTAGATTTACGTTGTAAAATTCACGCGGCAAAGTACCACGATTTATCTGCCCAGTATCTAATTACAATTTTAAAACGTCATTTCCTATTTCCCTATTTTACCCCTCGCCTTCCCCGCCACGGTGCAGTGCTTTATTGGCGCAAATGATTCAGCGATGAATCACAGCCCTAAAACACGGCTGCGGAATAATAACAATCCCGATAAAATTCACTTTCATAGAGCCTCGCGATCCGTATCAATAGCCCCAACACCACCTGGTATATATACACAGCGTTAATTTCGCTCGTGAACCTCTGCTACACAGTCAGTTAACTTTTCACGGCACTCGATTTTCCGGTGTGCTCAGAGCATCTCTCTCTCTCTCTCTCTCTCGGCGCGTCCGGACTCACTGCAGCTCATGTAACTCACCGGTATAAGTATACAAAATACAGAGGGAGGCGATTCGCGCGACGTAAGATCCAGCCAGGCTTGCGAGCCCGCGCGACGTTTACGTAACGCCTATAGAGGAGAGAGAGAGAGAGAGAGAAAGAGACATCATCGTTATAGTTGCAAGAGACTTAGCGCGCGCGAGAGAAGCCGAGAGTGCGTTCACCTCGACGAACCGCAGCTTTCTCCTTTGCGCTCGCGAGCGCGCAAGAGCTGCTCCACACGGTATATATATGTATGTATATAAGAGTATATATATATATATATATATGTATATAAGGTTTGTGTGACGCGTGCGGGATGCAATTCGATGGCTTGCGTGACTATTGTGCGTTTCGCGGGGCCTTTCGTTCGATGATGCGTTGCGACACGATCGAGCAGATGACGTTTCTTCGAGAGGATCTCGAGAGACTGCGTATATATGCGTGCATTGTGCGAACAACGGCCGAGGCGAATTTAGCCGTTCGCCTTTGTACTCGAGTGAGAATGTAGAGAGTGTATATAGCTAAAGTCTTTCTGTACAGAGAGATTATTAGGATGTTTGCGAAGATGTAGAGAGACTTATGTTGGGTGGGAAACTCTAGCCTTAAATTGATTGAGAGGAGAAAAATGACAATTCTTTAAAAAATAGGTCGTTGAGTAGTTGTAGTAGACATAGTTGATTAAAACATATTTTGATTTAGAACAACAAATTCAAAACGGTTGGCTATTATTTCATGTTATGCCCTTTTAGTCATAAATTATTGATTGGCTTCCATAAATTTATTATTTTATAAATTTATATTATAATATTTTCTGTATAACTTTTAAATTGCATGATTTCTATCCAGCGCGCTGTGAATGAACTCTTTTAATAGTCTTTGCAAATAATTAAATACAGTTTATAAAAGTTTCGTCATATGCGGGTGATGGATCGAATTTCCATACCCGAGATCGAGATCATCAGGACAGACCCTCATTCTTTATACAAGGTCCTTGTAAGGGTGACAGAGGGAGCATATGGTTCAAGTAAAAAAAAACGAGAATCGATGAATTACGCAGTTGGCAGGTCCATAGTTAACGGAATGAAAAGCTTATTGTTCTTCTTGGCAAGTTAAGTTTGATATGCAGTCATGTAAATCTACAATAATATGAACAGAGTCTTATTAAATATTGTACACTTCAAAATGATTATTTCTATTGTAATATGCGATTTGAAGTTTCCTGGTTAAAGTTGAATCTCGTATAATGTGAACTTTCTAAATAAACCATTTTTATCGATAAATAATTTATCCTTTTCAAATAAATTTGTTAGAACGATAATATGCAGCTAATTTCGAAAGTTTCTATATTCTATGGAAATGGTCTTGGGGTGGTTGTTGCATCGCAAACGATAATGTTAATTAAAAAAATCCAACTTCGCGTTAAACATTATTTTTAATTCAGAATATTGTTCTACCGAAACTTTTCTCATCCAATCTCCAAAGCTATAGACTAAAATATACATAATATGCCCATCCCTTGCCCAAACGCGCCTCTATAATACGAAACAAAACAACGGTGTATTACACCCACTCGAGCAATTTTTTAATCCACACATCGTTAAAAACTCACTCGACAGCATCCAGACAGGCATCGCACACCCAAGTCCTTCAATCGAACACAACGAACCCCAAATGCGGTACCCTTCCACCTCCCCAAAAAAAGACAATACATCAAAACTCACTACATCCCAGCTGATCACCCCAACTCTACCATATAACATCAGCACGTAATCGTACACACACACACAGCCGGAAAATTGTCAAAATTAGTCTGCGCCTGCGCCATACAGGGGAGAGAACAACATCCACTATATAACCCCCGCACGCAGGGTTATCCCCGAGGACAGACAGAGTCTCCTATAGCACTGTGTATATATGTGTGTGTGTGCGTGGCGGAAAGTGCGTGCGATTGGCCGGAAGAGGAAGAAGAGAGAAGGACGCGGAAGCGCGACTGGCGAGAGCCGAGGGACAGAGGGGGGGGGGGAGAGGTGGAGGGAGGAGGAGGACTACGACGCGCGGGGTCGTTGTGCGCGCGCGCATTAGGGGGGAAGGGGCGCCCTTGCCCTTGGCATTGCCGCTCGATACGAATATACGAACGAGGGTTGTCCAAAATCCCGCGTGCCGGCTTGCCTCAGCCGCCGCAGCCGCTGCCGCCGCGGGGATAGAGCCCCAGACCCAATTTGACGTTCGTTGACTCGCGTTCTAGACGCTGGCGGGGCTGGTTTGTTGCCGCTCCTGCTCACTCTCTTTCTCTCGCTCTTTCCGCGTCCAGTACTTGGTGTTTTTTTTTTATTTCACGAACCGGTGCAAGTTGTCAATACATAGTAAATGCTACGTCTTTATCGCCAAATTAACCCTCGGCGGGGTTTTGCAGGTGTTGGTCGATGAAGGAATTGCGCGTATTTGAATTTTTGTGCTCCGATTGGTTGTTAACTATGGGTTTCTCAAAGCGTTGCAATTCTGTGCTTACGTTCTGTTTGTGTCCTGTGCCGACAAGATCTTCGACTTTTTGTTGTGGTTTTTCTGGGATGTGCGCAACTCGTTGCCGGCGGAATTTGGCCATCGCTTGTGTACTGGGAGATTGGAGCATTGAGACACTTTGATGCGAAGAAATTATTTTATCATTTCCAATGAGAGGTTAGCATCAATAATGCACGTTACTTTTAAAATTTGGCCATAATTTATTTCTACTTAGTTTGTTAATCTCTATTAAAATAGTTTGAGTGTATCTGCGGTGCTTACTCGTATATTCCAAATTTATACTAGCACAAACCAATATTTCTTCAATGACAATTTTTCATCACATTACTCTTCCGTTAACTTAGATTGTTTAATATCAAAAATGAAACTATTGCTTTATTAAAGCATAGATGCTGATCGCTACAATAAAATGTTGTTTTTTCTTTATCTCTTTTTTTTTTAATTTACTAAAATAATTATCATAAATAGCTTTAAACAATGGCAAATATTAAGCGAAGAAATTGCAAAGTGCATAGAAAAAATTAATATACATTGTAAAAACTTAATTACACCTCATGTAATTTTGGCTTTAAATAAGGATATAATTATGCAATAATTCTCTAAAATTGACTGGAGCTTAACACCTTTTTCTATCAGTTATAGAACTAGAATTTAATCTCGTCAAATTCTTCCCTAAATTCCCTAAAGCGAATGAATAATAGCAGCCTCTTTATCGAGTTCTAATGCAAAAAACAATTATAATTAAACTAAATTCACAATTAAAAATTCAGCTTGTTCTTAACTGATAAAATTTTGGAGCCCAAAAATTTTCAATATCGATTTCTCCTCGGATTTCTCATTGCACACGAACGTAACTTTAACACCTGCACAATCGCTCACTTGAATCCATTGCATCACATCCCTTAACCTACAACAAATCCCAAATTCATCCAGCAAAAGCATTTCCTCGAATTCGAGCATATATGTGCAGTCGAATGCAGAACCAGAAATCCGTATTATCGTGCGCACACATTACCTTCGATAGCTCATTCTCATACAGCTCCGCCGCCGCCGCCGCCGCCGCCGCCATGCAAACTCGCTTTATCTCGCACCGCGTCTCAAGACTGTAAAAAAGTGCTTCCGGCGTCCTTCGCACGTATACACAGAGACACAGAGATAGAGAGAGAGAGAGAGAGAGAGAGAGAGAGAGACCGATACACACACAAACCAGGCAAAAGTATATCGTGCGTCACGAATCCGTCACGTCCTTGCCCTTGGTCGATACTCATCTTCCTCTCTCTCTCTCTCTCTCTCTCTCTTTTTCGCTCTCTCTCTCTCCTTTCGCGACTCTGCTCCGAACACCTCGCTATTCGTCGGTGCCTTATACACACTCTACTTTCTATATCTCTCTCTGTCTCTCTGTCTCTCTCTCTCTCTCTCTCTCTCTCTCTTTCTTTCTCTCACTCTTTCGCTTCTGCCTTTGTACCTACATACATATATACATGTACAGAGTGTTATATACAACACCTTTTGCACGTCTAGACCACGTGTTCGCCACGTGGATATAAAGAGGTACGCAGGTGTTGACCAAGGAAGGAGGGAAAGAAATATGTAAAGGAAAGGAAGGAAAGAAGCCGAGCGTATAGAGCAGAGCAGAGCAGCGCAGCGAGTTATAGCGTCAGGCAGGCAGGCAGGCAGGCAGGCAGGCAGGCAGCATCCCCTCGAGCGAGAAAGAGATGGAGAGTGTACGGCTCGGCTCTCTCGGGGTGAATGCACTCTCCGAGCAGGCTTCGAGTCGCGTTCTCTCATCGGGGGCGCCCAGCAGCTATATCTTTTTCCTTTATTTCTCGCTTTCTTCCTCTTCCTTCTGCGCGCCTCGAATTTATTTCACTATACGTATATATATATATATATATATATAGGCGTGGTCTAATTGACCGGCGTATATATAACACACGAAATGCCGCTTGTATATCGTATATACTCCTTCTCTCTCTCTCTCTCTCTTTCTCTACCTTTTTTCTGCGTACGGATGTTATTATATCGTGTGGATTGGGTGGACGATGAACGAGCTGCGCTGAATTATTTTACGCAACTCTCGCCTATACTCCGAGCCCAGGAAGTTTCTTTTTTTTTTTTTCATCTTGGGATCCCCGAGGTTGGGAGATAGAATTTATTTATTTGGAGGGTGTTTTTGCTTCGTTGTTGAAGCGGACATACGCGTGGTGCGGCGAAAAATTAAAAAAAAAAGGTTTTAAATTGCACTTCTTGCGAGCGATCGTTGTTTACGTAAATTTATTTTACGACTGGATTCATTGCTCGCTGTGGTTGATAATATTGGAGTAGGAGATAATCGAGTTTAATGGGCTGAAAACAATATAAAACGAAGCGATCCAGCGGATATGGCCGTTATTAGACTCCTAAAAGGATTATAATGACTTTCTTTTCCATCGTTATTATCGAAAAATAGATTTTCAAACATTATTTAAGGATCTGCTAGTATATTAAAATCGAATCAATCGAGATTTAATAGAGGGAATTTATAAAAGTATTTAAAACCTTGTAATTTCGTATCTCTTGCAAACATTTTACATCTTATCCGCATCTATCAAGTTTCGCTATATACAATATTTATTCCCGTTTCTTTTGAAATCAACTATACAGTACACGAATAAAAATGTTCGAAACATTTATATTCTCCCAACGTGCAATCGTCATTTTTCTTCCTTGGCATCACACATACACACACACACACACACACTCCTCGTTGCCAAGCAAACCGCATCTATAAGCCTCTCGAATCCACGAGCACACACACACACATACATAGACCAGAGCCTCTCGCCGCTCGCGCATAAGGCTGCATCGGGAAAACTCCTTTCGTGCGTAATACAACTCGGCATGGGCTCACCCTCCAAGCGTCGCGTTTTCTCCTGCAGCAGCAGCAGCCGCCTATAGCGCCCCGACACAATACAATGTACAAAGGCCCCCGCCGCGCGTTTCATTCGTAGATTTTCCTTTTTCTAGGGTCGCTCCGAAGTTTTTCCCTACTCTGCCATTGCCCTCGATGACGACGACGACGACGACGACGACGACGAGAGATTCGGTGTATTATAGGGTGGGGCTCGTTCGAGGGTCACCGTGTTCGATCCGACCCATCCCCTCTATTATACTTTTTCGCGCTTTTTCCATGCTGTATATATATATATGTATGCGGACCTGGAGCTTTCCTTTGAGAGAATTTGCTGCTGCTACCCACTGAAGTATGCGGGAAATTCGATTTTAGCGCCCCTATGACAAAGACGCGGCGCCATCATCGGACGAGTATTTATTTTTGGTGCTAGTAGCTGCAAGGAAGATTGTCGATGTTATTCAATTATGCTCTTTTTTGCGTATTGGATATGTTTTATTAAATTCGTGTCAATTAACATTTGACTTGAGTATACTTTTACTTTATTTTGAAAAAAAAAAACAATTGGCTCTTATCAACCAATGATACTTCTTCAAGAACAATGAGTATTTACGGAAATACTTGTTTCTTACGATTATAGAAAAAATAATTCATGAAATTATTAACATTATACATAAATGTGTAATTTGTTCCGTTATTATGAAACATCGATCAAATACGCTTTGAAAATTTTTAGATAAGATGGAAAATCTTAGGAAACGAGGCAATTGAAATTTATTTCAAAGCATTATACTTCGAGGCAACAGATACATTATTTTCAAGATCACACCTCGAGTCGTTTCGTCACATCTCCCAGACCTGACATTGATCCCTAAAAATAAGATTTTATTGTTATTTACATCGGATCTAGGCGCGCTCGCAAACGAACCTTGGCATGCCTCTAAGCTTTCCAAATAAATAAATTGTCACGAAATCTCGAATCGAAAATCCGTGAAGACCATCCTCGACTCCATCATATAACAAAATGTTCGCTCTAAGCTTACATCTTGCAACACAGTTGTAATCCCAATAGCACCCAAACACCGAATATCCATGACCCTTTGATAATTATACTCGTTTAGCGTCTAAAAATATCCGAAAAAGAAAAATCAGACAGAGTCGGAGGTCAAGGGTACGATCGAAGGCTGCGCACAGCTCAGAGACACTCGCCGCTCACTTCACTTTTCCTTTACACACACACACACACGCACACACATATATATATAATCGTCATTATGCGGCGCGAGGTGGTATTTTACATTGTAGGCGTCAATCCTCGATCGTGATTGGTCGCATGTGCCTCGGAAAACGAATATAGGGGAAGATGGGGCATGGTGAGCCTGGCGGGTCAGTTGGGCATTTTAATATTAAACCGTGAAT
>UELV01166764.1:0-12265 GCA_900490015.1 Megastigmus stigmatizans | reverse complement strand
AGAATGTACCTTAATAGCACTGCTCGCTCCAATACTCTTGATCTCATTTGTGAGGAAGGAACTTTCAAGGGCAAACATTACTTTCAAAATTTCCATAATGATAGAGCCAAACCTTGGTTTTTCAAACATAAACTTTCGCGTTACATTATAAGTACTATTAACCGCTGCAGATCAGGGCATTACAATTTAAAATCATCACTCTTCAGGGTCGGACTTTGCAAAGATACAATCTGTAAATGCGACTATGAGATCCAAGATCTCGACCATATTCTTTGGAAATGCCCTCAATATAATCAGCAAAGATCCAAATTGATTTCCAATCTCAAACTCTCTAAAGTTCCGTTTCCTTCCTCCAGCACAGTGCTATTAAGTAATAGTAATCCCAATATCGCTCGCTATATATGTATGTTCTTCAAGGATTGCAACCTAGTCATTTAATTATATAGCCTCAGTGTCAACTCGATCAACTCACATGTAAAACATATGTTAAAGTTTTGTGTAATTATTCTCCTTTTCAAAGAATAATAATCCTATGACTGGGTTAAATTTGCTCAAATAAATAAAAAAAAAAAAAAAAAAAACCTGTAATCATACACTTCTGAAGCACGTAACGCGCGCGCGTTCGATTACACAATTAGGCTCGCGCGCGAGCGCGCTAATGAGCTCATCGGGGGCCAACAGATAATATATATATATAGCATAGCGAAAAAAGGACGTTATACTCACAGACCGTTGATATACGCGCACGTCGCGCATATTTTTCGTGCAATAACTTCGATGTGTGTGTGCTTATTTTTTTCCTTGAAATAAAATGGCTTCCCGCATCGTTGTATCCTCGCGCGGCGGGTTATGTAAAAAAAAAGGAGGCTATTTGGTAAAGAGCGCGATTCTGTCTCCTAAAGCGTTATACGTGCACACGCACTTGATGTGACTCAATCGTTGACGAAAATAGTCGCAAGTCTTTCGCCTGTAATATATCTGAGTCAAGGTTAATTCCCCAAAGGCGAGTTTCGCCATCGTGGCTGTCCAGTCGAAGGCAGATAATATGGAAATTGAGGTCCTCTTGTACGTTGAAGCTGTTGCGAATTTCTATACTGATCGAAAATGTATATTACGATACCCTTGGGTGTGAGAACATTGTTCTAGCGTTACGGATCTCAAATTTTAGTTGTACATTCTATCGCAAATATTCCTTCTTTTATTGTTGTCTATAATTTAAAAGAACTAACTGCGGGTACTTGAGTAAAATCAAAATTATCATTTTCTCAAAATGTTTTAAGTTCATCGGTAAATAAAAAGCGGCGTTTTATAATTATTTACTGGAATATCTAATAATAATTTTAAAGTTGAAAATCATTGGAAGATAAAATGTAAACCTGTATCATCGCTATTGATACAGTTCACTTATGTTTATCAGCGAAAATAGAACTTTAAAATAATGCTTTTCTTCGGCGAAATTTCATTATCTTAATTATAAGGAACCATTAAACGTGTGTCAGCTATAGAAAAGTAAGAATACCTACGTAAAAGATAATTGTACAGCGTGCAGTGTTTGAAAATTTCGTAAACACGTTTTGTCATGCGATAATACACCGCGATATTTATTATACAAATTTAAAAGGAAATCTGTCTTTCATATGCATCTTGGATTAATTGCATTAGCGTTTATTCGTTTATGTCATTGTATATTTAATATTTTCATTATTTAGCTCTTTCATATTGTTCAACTCTCCAATCATAAATTATTTATTTAATAGATTAGTATCAAGCCATGAATTAACCACTATTTGACGTTTTGATGGCTTTGTTCTTCCATTCACACATCCAAACTCTACATAGTATATATAGAGAGTGTGAATAATGGAGGATAAATTTCTCGCTCATTCTATCTATTATGTTCCGTAGTTCTTGCTTCATACCCTACGTACATATTATTCCACGCAGAATATTTAGCAATGTATATGTTATTGTTAATCAAACGAAACATTCGCACATACGACGGGCACATAATAATCATCAAGCTATTCGTGCATCATAACAAATAATAACACAATCGCAAATCTGCGGATAAAATAGTGCATCGATTATTTATCACTTTCTAAATTATGCGCTATACAGTCCAAGATTCTCTCGCGGGCAGTGATTTGGTACCAACCGCGAGTAACATAGTAAATTGCGCGCAATCATCCTTTGCACGTGATTACGCTGTTGTTATATGGTCAGCTGATCTCCAACGATTTAGTTGTGCTTGCGCAGCGTCTCTAGCGGCTCGTTTCGGTGCAATATGCGTACTTCTCGGCATTTCTCGGCGCGACTCACGTCTCTATCTCAATGACCTACACCACAATGGAATGCAAATGCGTCTTGTCAGATATTATTGGTGATTTACGATCGAATCCACTTAAATTATTTATATATAGTTGTGCGAGTCTGGCGCGCGAGCAATTTGTATAAAGAAATCGTTATGTAAAAAGAGAGAAAGACGTGGGTAATTAATAAAGTTTTGTGTACATTGAATCGAATGTTTTTTTTTTAATTGCGCTCATGGAGGCTTGATATATGGTATAGAAAATTCGTTCTTTACGTGCTTATGTACTATAAAGTTCTGAACAAATGTGATTAAGTTTATAAAAAGTTCAATTTGCCAGAAATACCGATTTCAAAATGTAGATTTCAAATATTTAGTGCTGGCGCGGAATTTTCAATATGTTGCACCGCGTCCATAACACGATTTTATAATCAGCAATCAACGCACCTAATGATGTATTAAAGCAAGCTATGAGCAATAGAATACACGACTGTCTTTGCGCTAATGTATCGGCACACACATTTATCTTTATTTTTCCCAATCGTGTATCTGCACCTCAGACACAGTATATATAATATCTTCTCGATCAACAAAAGATCACGCGCAAATGATCAGCACCGCCATGCCACTACCACGACAACCAATCCTTTCTCTCTTTTGAACCTCAGCCCGACATTCGCATATAATATACATCGTCCCTTTGCTCAAATTCCACCTCGTCATAAGCATACAATGAAAACAGGAGGAGCGTCGCGCGAGCGTTCCACCAACCTCATAATAGATGCAGAATAAACGACTGCATCGACAATAAGACGTACAGCAAGGATCTCCAATATCCACACGTATATTATATACTGCATACGAGGAGAAGGATCGAAAGGAGGCTGAGGAGATATATACAGCGAGACTCTGCAGCGCGCCCTGCCCCCGTATTTCATAACCTATCGGCGTCGCTCCAGCTGAAATACGTAACCTTTCGTGCACACATTTCCATTGTCGAGAGAGAGAGAGAGAGAGAGAGAGACTCCGCAGTGCACTAAGCATGCGGCCAAGTGAAGGAACGAAACGAGCCGAGAACGAGTGGAGTAGCGCGCCACTGCCGCCGCGACGGTGACGAAATCCACGCCAAAGCGAACGAGCGAACGAACCAACGCCAAGTGTGCACAGTGCATTACTTATACACACGCGCCATTCGAGCGAGTCCTTTTTCTTTTGCGTGTGTGTATATACATATATATGTATGTATATAGGCGATCCCTTCGCGCGAACGTACGTATATACCGAGTTTGCGAAATATATGTGTACACACCCGGATGCAGTGCAGTGGCTCGCCTGGTGCGGGGATTATGGATGGAGTGTCGATGAAGAACAATGAGCCGCGGCTGTCACGCGTGTCTGTGCCTGTGTATGTTGATCGTCGTCGCGGCTGGGGAAACGATCGATGTTTGCGGTTCTTCTGCGGCTTTGGAGATGGCTGGAGTATTTTAATTTTTTAATTGCGCGCGCGCGCGTGTGTGTGTGTGTGTGTGTGTGTTTGAGTTTCGTGGAATGTTAAAGTGGTCTTGGATAGTTACGTAAGAGCGATTGTTTCGAATCAACGATCAATTAGGACCGGTGAACGGCGGTTTACTGCTGTTGCTGCTCAGCTATATGTTTACACTGAAAGGCGCTTTTGCACGAATAACGGTTGAAGTATGTGATTGGATCCGCTAATTATTGCCTGATCAGTTGTCTGTTAATTTTCGTGAGAATTAGTGTATAATGTCAACGATTGCTTTTGTTGATCGATGATTGAATTTATGCAATATTTCTTTGTTTTCGAATTGTGGTGTTTCATTTTGATGATGCATTTTTTTTAAAATCTTTGTTTTTGGAAAAATTATTATACGTATATCTTATAAAATAAAAGCCAGTTTTCAAAAGAAATCCATTTGAGTTATATTCGAGTTTATCGAGCATGAACAGGTTTTTAACTAATTTGTAATACGGCATAGATGGTGTTTAAGTGACAGGCGAACTGTCGGCTTGATATCAGAACAATTTCGTCGATTTCCTCAAATACCCATTTTAAAGAATTATTATACCTAAGTCATTTGCTAAATGTGGGTCAACCCGCGGACTAATTTTACGCGAGTTTTGTAAGGAGCAATGGACAAATTACGTAAGGACAGTTTTTTCCTTAATGATACCTCCCTTCTTGCGTCACCTCATTATTTAGAGGTATATCGCAATACTAAATTTATTTCGTACATAATCAATCGAAATATTTTTCTAATTATTTAGAATGAGACTTGTGTTTGATGAAAGTTAAAGCGTGTGCTATTTCATAATTATCTCTTTATGCGTTCGCTATGGATTTAAACGTGTTAAATGCAAAGAATCTATTTCTAGTACTAGTATATACTTTATTTATATATAAATAAGTTATCCATCTCCTTAAAATGAGTAGAACAGTTGTACAAATATTCTAAACTTTATTACGATTTTAACGTTTAAATTCAAGTTTACGTTAACCGCGCTCAGTACACAATATAAAAATCAATGTTCCGCAAATCTCAATTGTCAACTCGCTCCAAAAATCATAACAATAATCCTCGATATCTCAGAATATATCATACACACTTCGTAGCATCCGATCCTGTGATTTATTATAAAAAAAAAAACATCGATACTCCGTACGCATTCAGCACTCGATTTAGCTCTCACGACACACCGCAGTCAAGGCTCGTAAATAATACAATCTACACATTTTTATTCGGTCGACCTACAAAAAGTCGATTAACCCCCGTGTCCCGTCGGCGCGCGCGCACTTTGCATAATTACAAAATAATCCATACAGGCGGCATAATAATTGATGGCCACGACGCACTCTTGGAATGAAATGCGATATGAAGCAATTTCAAGTCTCTTTACCTTCTCGTGCCTCCCGACGAAATATATACTCCTTTTATTCGATGCCGACGACGTGCGCCATAATGCTTTATATATACATATATATAAGGATTGAAAAGGAGCCGCTCGCGCGCGATTCTTCTTTTGTCACATCCCGCGAGCCTTAAGACAAATCGACGCATGATGTGTATGCAGCGATTGTGCAATATACTCTGCTGAAGAATTTGTTCCTTTTTATTATTTGCACGAGAATATCGGCACCCTTTGTTAAGAGACTAGGGTTTTCTATTTTCTTCGCATTGTTTGGATTTGAGTGTGAGTTTTGGCGAGAGGTCGAGGAGCGATCGTTATTTATTCGATGCCTTGAGGATTGTTCGATCGCGAGAGGATATGTAATATATTTTGGATTTCTGTATACAAAACGACTTTTTCAGCGAGATCGTGTGACGCATTTTGCGCCGTTCCTTGGAATTTCACATATCCATTGGGCAATCGCGACGATTTGGACACTGTTTAGTCGTATTATGCGATTTGAAGCTCTTGTAACGATGAAAGTTACGCGGGCTTAGTTGTGAAATCGTATACGTTGGTGTATTTTTGTCTCGCAGAAAGCGAAAACTTTAATTTTTATCTGATATAAAATATAAATAATTATTTGAGAGAATTTATCTAACTTTGAGCGATTATAATAACAATACGTTTCTCTGGGTCGTGTAAAAGGTGAAACAGTCATGTGTCATTATTATCCTGTAGTTGTTCTATGCGAGTTGTTTCGAACCATTTCGAAAGGTATCCTTGGCGCTTTACGATAATTGCAAATAAGCGTACAGGGGCTCGGTTGGGCTCAATTATTCGAAACGGATTTAAACAGATTTCCAATGAATAAGTATTAGCTAAGACATATAATTTTATGTTTAAATATAAGTAAAATTATTGATAAAAATTATCATATAAATTGAATTCACTACGAACTAATTGCAACTTCCTCGTCGTCTGCACACCAAAAACCACAGAACTACTAGAAATTGAAACTCACAGCTCATTTCATAACTTCAATTATCTAAAAAAAAAAAAAAAAAACAGTCGAATCGCTCGATAAAACAGAAATCTCTGTTTTCTCAATCGACACGCCTCGTATCCCTTAATCCATCTTCATTGTGACTACTTAAAAGAGGCTCGAGACGAAAGGCGTCAAAAGGCAGGTACGAAAGAGATAGCGCGAGTGCCGTGCATCAAAGGAGATTCCATGGAATCGGTGTGTTGATGTGACGAGGGGAGGTGGGGGGAGAGGGGCAAGAAAGCGCCAAGAGAGCGTCTCTCATATATATACCGGTCTCGACTTCAAGGATAAAGCGGGGCCCCCAACGAGAGAGCCAACGTCCTGACGAGGCGCGCGCCGCACCGACTCTCCTTACGTAACGAGGCTGATCTTTGCGTGACCGTGAATCTATCGATTTCCGACGACGTTTCTGCAGCACCTATATATATCTATATATAGCGAGGTCTTTAATGAGCGTCGTTCGCTCTTTCGAGACACCATTTACCATCGCCTCCAGCCTTTTGTCCTTCGTAGTCTGTATGTGTGTGTGTGTGTGTGTGTGCCTCGTCCGATTGAAATCGAATCTTCTGCTCCTTTTTTTAACCCCGATTTTTGGTTCCGCTCGCTTCGTTTTGAAGGAAACAATCTTCTACGAACGGACGCGAGCTATTTTCGGAGCTGCGGTTCTCTTTTTAAACTCTTTTTTTTTCTTTTTTAGAGAGAAGGGGCAAAAAATTGAAAGTTATGGAGTTGGGTGTGTTCTTTGAAATGCTTTTTGTAATGTAATCAATATTGCAAATAATGTGAAGTTTTTGCGATGATATGGAATCATAACTTTTCTGCATAGGCATATATAAAAAGGAGGTATATCCATACAAGTTCATTTTTTGCTACTGTTGGTTTAATAACTGCGGTGCCTTGTATTTCTGACAAGGAATGAAAAGATTATAGAATTCGTTACTTTTTTAATACTGGCATATAATATATTTAATTTCTTTTTGGGTTTATAGGTCATCGATTGCGAATTCGAAGTCAGAATTTAAAGCAGCGAATTTAGTAAGGCGATGTTTCATGTCGCAATCGCCTTCATGGTCGAAACAGCAAACAGTAGTTTTTGAATATTTCAAAGGCAATTAAAAATCAAGGAGTATAACAATAAAAGCATTCTGTAGCCACTGTGCATCTGGAATCCTAAATAAACAAATGAGCTCGTCTCTTCAATTATCATGAAGCAACATATAAAATCCTTTTATTTATAAAACTACTCTTTTGCATTTTGCTTAAGTAGCTTTAATCTGTTTGATCAAGAAGTAGTGGATATAACTGCTTTAATCAATATTTGGCTGCGAAAAGCGTTAGCGGCTTTGTAAATTACGCGAAATTCCTTTTCACTATTTATAAACTGCGTAGATAATCCTTGGAACATTTAATTTTGATTTGTTGCACAGTATATAGTAGCGGTACACTCCGGGGTGTCGGCGCAAAAAGCAGATTAAAACAGTTCAACGAATTAAGTAAATATTTCAAAATTTCGCAACTCGCGCGCGCATGTAACAATTTATTATGTCATAGGTCCAATTTATAAATATAACCGAACAGTTTTACTCTTTCCCCCCAACTAATTGCAAGAAGCAAATGTATAGCGTACCGGTGGCGCAGTTTTCGAAAAAATTCAACGGTAAAGTTATCGCCGTACAGCCACAGCGAGACTCAGTCGACGGATAATGCGCGCGCGAGCAATAAAATGTGTTTTTCTAAATAAAAGCACACACACACACACACACACACACATCGGACAAATACTTTTTGCTCGTAACCGCGACGACGATTTATTAATCTGTCTACTGTGTGCGAGCTGTGCAGCTTGGAGAGAAAGAGATACGAGAGAGAGAGAGAGAGAGACAATGACGGCGACGACGTAACGTAGGAGGTGTGCCGCAATTAATTATGTCCGAGCCGTCCGCGCGCGCGCAGCAGACGGAGACACTATAATACAGTGCGGATCCCTTTTCCTCGAAACGCCTCGCAGACACCGACTCCGTAAGTAAAATGGCCGCGACGAGCCTTTTTCTCCGCTACGAATTGATCCGCATTAGTTTGAGGAATTATTTATGTGCAAGGTTGTACGCATCGATGCGGTTACGTTAAATTTACATGCTATACAGAGCTCGTGATTCGTAATGAGATAAACTGTACAATCGTTCCTTTCGTAAACGAATAAAAATGTTAAAGTTCTACCTGTAATTCTGTTTACACATAGAAGATCTAATGATGATTCACTGCACGATGGGTTGAAAAATCGTAAAGTTAAAAAAAAATGTAAGAGCCGAGGAGATGAAATAAACGTTACGATATAAGCGATTTGAGTAACATCGATGCTGTAATAAATAGCGTAACGAATGATCCGCAGCAGAGCCCTGCGTAATACCAAATAGCATTAAAAGACCATCGAATCGTTATGATGATATGTGTGTCAAAAAGTGATCATTTAACGGGTATAGCATAACGCGGGGAGGCCTGGGAAGGGGGGGGGGATTAAATAATACGCGTGGGACGTAGAAAGACGCAGGGCGTTGCGCGCGAAAATCTGCATAATACCAAATGGTATTGGATAAGTCTTGAGCCCCGCATTATGACAGTGTCTAGGCCAAAAAATAACGTTCTTACGCACATAGCAACGACGTCTGAGTCACCATGGGAGATAAATATAACGCCCGATTAAGTCGTATTCATCGTTATTTCACGTGTGCAGTTACATATTTTATGTAACTTTAATGAAAATTATTTATTTTGCTGCATAATACAAAACTCGTAATCTTCATTCCGTTACTTTATAGTTTGTTATTGAAACAGACTTTTTGAGATAATTATTGATTTTTTGCTGCTTCAGTCACTTAATATTAGATTACAAAGTTTGCGATGATTTCTTTTTCTTTGATTTTCAATCACGTAATCTTTCAGAATTAATAATATTCTTCAAAGCTTCATTTGAATTGTACTATTAATTACTGCAATCGCATATTTTCATTACGCAACAAGAACAATAATTCATATTTTCTTTCTTATGCTCTTATGATGCACAATTAAAAATAGATATATTTGAGTAAATATAATTAAATTTAGAATTCCACTATTTCACCGGCCTGATTTTATTTTTGATTTCATTTTTCACTGTGAAGTTAAGGTGATTGCACTGGCTATTTATTTGGTAAAGCAAAGCAGTTTTTGTTACATCAACTGTACTATTGCAGGATACTTAAGCAACCAAACAAAACATTGCACAATTAATTATTGGATACTTTTGAATTCCTCAACAAACTTTATACATTTCTCTATCCACAATCACGAGATATAACTCTCCATTAATTCGTATACAAGACACAAATTATTAATAAAAGTGCCATTAACCTACTTGAAACTGCCGACAAAGATTGAAAAAAATTACGTACAAAATGACAATTTACAAGGCGCGCACGAATCCAGGCGGTTACATAAGAATAAGTCGAAAAGTGAGTTCCTCCTCAACAATGAAGCGAGCTAATAGACCCGCGCACGAGGAGCCCACTTTAGAAAACACTGATAAAAAGAATTTCACTGCGGAATTGCCAATTGGCCGATGGCATCTTAAATTAGGCGGCGGCTGTGCGCGTAACACAAAACGGCGCGCGAACCCCTGCTAACCGCGACTCGTCATAATTCTGTCTCTTGGGGCCGCGACCGACGCGGCTCGGGTGTTGCGCGCTTTCCACGCGCGGGGCCGGGATTTATGTAAGTTCGATAATACCTCCACCGCCGTATAGCTGTAGCGCAAAGGAGAGACACAAACTAGCGGTACGCGCGCGCGCGCTTTTTGCATCATTGCGCAAATGTAATCATTAAAGTTACCTGAATTACGTCGTCGTCGTCGTCGTCGTTGTCGTTGTCGGTGGTGGCGGCAGCGGTTCTCTGTGCACTTGCATATATGTATACGTTGAGAGATGCATGTGTCGCCCGTCAATGGGAACGTAATCTACTGCCGCGGCGTGAGAAGAAATAAGTGAAGCCAGGTGGATATTTGCATAAGTTTACGGGTGTGAATGGCGATTCTTGGAACTCGTCGGGATTTCTTTTAGCGATACCCGCTCGTTTAAAAGTGTTCAGCAACGAGATTGCGAGTTCATCAGACTCGATTATGATCTTTTGCAGTCGCTTGGATACAGTGGAAAAAAGTTTTTGACACTTACGACAGGCTTTTACAAAAAAAAAAAAAAATGTTGTTAGTAGTAGAATATAATAGAAAAGATGCGCAGATACTCTACATCACTGATCTGATGAGCTTATTCTAGTAAAGTTATTGCTTTAATATAGAGATAAAAGTAAAGTAGTAAAAGATCAGCACTAAATTTAAGCCTAATCCTGCAAAAACACCAGTAGGAGAGACTAGGACTGGTTGACTATAAGGGTAGGTTAGCCACGTGCTTGATTATTGATTATTATTCGATTGGCATTATTTGTTGTAAGAAATATTAGAAAATGAAAAAGTAGGCCCTCGATTCCCCTATTTATAACCTTTTTAAATCAATCATTATTGTTCCCGATCGGAACATTAATTACAGAAGGAAAATGAAAAAGAAGTAAAATACAAAATTATCTTGTATTAAGAGATATTATTTATCACAACAGTTGAAGCGCAACATACGCTTTTTCGAGACGACTGTCAAACGGTAACTAACTAGCATTAAACATCTGTTTCGCAACACTTCTTTATCATTCTATAATACATCAATATGTAGATAAACAAAAAAATATATTCAAACTAAGGATGTTCTTTTTCCAGCTACGAATATACTAATAGATGTCGGTTACCATTATTTACAATCATTCTATGTACGAAACTATAAGATGGTCAATCCAATAATGCAAAACTACAAAATTACATCAATCGATTTCAGTCAAAAGTTTTTCACCGGCAAGTGAGAAGAACCAATGACAAAGCATACATAAGAAGCTCGCGCGCGCGCATCAGCATGGCGGCGTGTCTCCTGCACTGCCCCCGCAATCGTCTCGTTTTCGGAACTTAAGAAATCTCGTACGTAACGCCGGAAACTACAAAAGAGCCATTTTAGCGATCTCGCATCCTGCCTAAGCTGCGCGCGCGCACCGCAGCCGATGACGAAATGAAACGTTGCGTGGAGGTGACGCAGGTGTCTGTGTTGCGCGCTTATGTGTTTTTGCACGCTCGATGCCGCCACCGCCGCCGCCGCCGGTGTATAGCATAACGAGAGGTCAAGTCATTGTCTTACTCAAAAGCGGTTGTGACAGTGAGCAAGAGGGCGATTAACCGTTTTAGTTCGCGTTAAGAAGATTAAAGGAATTTAGCGATGATGCGATGGTTTCGCAAAGGAAGATAGCTTGTGAAATTCCACGCTTTTTCCTTAATTATGGCGACAAATGATTTTTACGGTGTACTAAGTTTTACCCAATTTCGGCTAATTATATGGATTATGAATTTTAAGGGATTCTTTTACGAGGAAGACATAAAATTATCGCATAGACTTAACTGATTATCATTTGACTGTAATAGGGTAATCCGTGAAGATTAATTAACAATGTTATTAAAGTTTCATCCGCTTTACTTTTTTTTTCAACAAAGGGATCTATGTCATTTTTAAGTGTGCTTACAACACGCTCGATTTTTCCGAACATTCGTGGCTGCGAAAAATTGAGCAAGATAGTATATTACACCGAGAGAGAGACCAGGGAGATTGCATAGTAAAGCTACCAACCAAAAAATCGGTGCAAACGACCAACATGCAATGTCCAATCTTCAGCGTAGACATTCTAATTCTGCAAACTCTTCTTTTTCAATTCTCTGACCAAATAAAGCTTTTCACATCGGATCACACATCTTCTCCATCTATTATCGTTACTCTTAATCATCATACATTACTCAAGAATAAATGCTAATGAAGTTCACCCATTAACGACCAAGACCCCGAATTTTCAACAACTTTTTCAAGTCTTTTTTTCAACTAAAAAAAAGGTTT